>JARYGA010010189.1:0-39763 GCA_030545235.1 Helianthus tuberosus
TTCATATTTAAAAACAACAGACATTTAATGCAAAACCTTTCAAAAATAAGTTTTCATGGGAAAACTATAAAATTAAATATCAAGAAACCGAAAGGACAAATTTTAAACCTTCAAAAAAAAAACAGGTTATCATAATTACGATTAACCTCTTCGTTTACCATAAAGATGCATTTTAAACACTATAAAAGACTGATGATTAGTTTGATTCAAAACATCAACAATTGTCTTTTAAAAAACTGTTCTTCAAAAAATAAATCAAAAGCAACAACACCAACAATACTCTAGATGGCAAACAGCTGCTTCTACCATTGGTCGGACACCAACGATTTTAAAATGCAATTCTCTAGATGGTTTCTCGAAGAAAACAGAGCTGATGAAGAACTAAACAGAAATATCGACATCATCAGTGATAATAATTAAAAGAAAACCTAGAGCAGCATCGGATTGCTTGATGAAGTCCTACACCCTCCTACATCAGACTTCAAGAACAATGCAGAAGAGTTTATCACATAGATGCTGAAATAGGATTAGAAAATCTGCGACATGCTAGCGGTTCTGCAAAACAAAAGAAAGAATGAAATTGCATGGAAGAAGGCGAGAGTCTACGAAATCCTAGCAAGTGTTAATTGTAGCGTGTAATATTTTATGTATATTTAAGTGTTTAATCTTTCTTTGTATTCAATTTAATACTATCAATATCCATATTAACATATTCTAAAATCATTATGGCTCCACATATGCTTCTACCACTGGTCGCTCGAAGAAAACAGAGCTGAAATATACCAACACTTTAAAATAAAAATTATCAACATTATCAACAGTTTAAAAAAATCCACAAACCTAAAATAACCCGCAAACAATTGTATGAATTTCAAACAACTCTGATTAGGCTTAAATATAAAGCGAGAATTAGAATAGATCAGTTCAAAATTTAAAATTCAAAATCACAAATTTAAAATTCTTTCAGCGATGTTGGAACAATTATGTGAAGTACAAAGATCTGTAATTGGAGATTAACCGGCTGAATATGGGAACTCTGCATTTGAGAGAGAGAGAGAGATTGCTCGCGAATATGAGTGAGAGAGATGAATTGAAATTTGAATGTGGAACCAGAATCATGTATGTTATATATGTATATGTGTATGGTTTGAATTTTGGATCTGGAGCCAGAATTTTGAATCTACGCAGAGATTTTGATGTCAGAGGTTCGAATTTCATATGCATGAATACATCAATATGGGAAGAGGTTTGATGGCAGACCTTTAAAAGGATTTTAAAGTGATTTTATATATTCCAATTTATGATGCAATAATGACATAAGAAAGGCATTGTTGGACAACCTCTATGACAGCTACATCAGCTTTTCTTATGTCATCGAGTTTTCTCCTTTTATAGAAAGTATAGATTAAATGTAAGTAAACGAGACATTCGAACCGTTAGAACTTGGAAATGGGATCGTAAATAACTTGCGGTAACCAGAAACCATTTACTACAAGACCATTGGATAGACTACTGGAAGAACATCAACATGTCTTGTCTCCTTAGCAGATCTACAATCCTTAAATATACACTTGTGCGTTGGAACTTGAGCATAAGCTGGCAGATGAGCACCAAATGGAAGATTCGGTATTAAATGACAGAAGAATAGCAACAGAAAATGTGGATAAAGTAGCATCAAACATTTATCATTAGCACGAAAACCGAGATGTGTCTGAAATGCCCGAAGAATCATCAGCGAAAAATTGTACGGCTGATTGAAAGTAAGACCAATCATAGAAAAAATTGTACGGCTCTAATACCACTTGTAAGGTCACCTTAACCTAGGATCTAACTCAACAACACAATCACTAGGTGTGCGGAATCCACCTAGCAATCACCACTGTAGAATATTGGATCAAGAACAAGGAGAATGTGGATGATCTGAGAATACACAGAGTATTCTCAGATGAAGATGATGAGTGACGTCACACATAGTAGCCCCCAGACATTGCACACAGTGATGATTAGGGTTTTCTTACTACACAAACTTTCCACAAAAGAAAACGGTTGTCTGATTATTACCACTAAAAGTATATATTCAAGACCATATCTGGACACAGATGTCTGGATAAATAATTCATAGGCCCAAAGCCCAAAACATAATAAACTCGCACTGTGCTACACAAGCACAAATCCAGATTATACTAATCGGTCACACCCCCAAATTCCACTCGCGAAGTATCACCGCAGGAGGCGTGACATGACCAGGATCAAGCCACCAATCATACTGAACGATATATGCAAAGTAAATAAAAACCAACCAATCAATACAATTGGTGCCAAACAAAAATCAATCAAGTTAAGTTACCAGCGGAAGCATAAAAGTGAAAACCAAAACAGATGTTATTAGTTCATAAGGTTTAACATGGAACTCAACAGTCCATGTCCCACAACGACCTCGTCCTCCTGTGCAAGCTCCAGCTAAACACCTAACGACCTGCAAGGCATATAGTAACGAATCAACAACAAAGTTGAGCGAGTTCACAGTTGGGTGTTCGTTTTAGATTGTTTCAAAACATAAGTTTCCATTAACTGGCTTACTTGCCATGGGGGTTACCCCATAGTATAAAACATGATTAACCTTTCCTTTTTACTCTGGCTCCCAGCCATGGGGGCTACCCCATGTATATCCCACTAGACCCGTTACCATATCGACTACTGACTGAAGTAAGTTGGTGCCCTAGCGTCAATGTCTATCATCATTGATATGCCATAGTCCATTAGTCCACGCCCGTCCTCTGCGGCACGGTGTGAGGCTTGTCAAACCTAATAGCGCTATTTAACTAATGACCCACGCGCCATTGGCCTCGGCGATTAAGTCGATACAAAATGAGGGACTTAATGATAGAGTTTTTGGTCTAGTAACAATGTTATCACCCTTCAATAAAGAGGATGCAGTACGTGTCCCATATAATGAGATCACGCAGGTTCCAAATGTTGTCACCCTTCAATTAAGAGGGTGTAGTACGTGTTCTAGACCAGGAGATCACGCAGTTTCTGTTTTAATCCTTTACCCATTCCCAACCACCGGGAATCCCATGCCTTGTTGAAAGTGTGAACTCACCTTAGGTTAGCTTGGCAGATACACAAAAGGTCAATCGAGCTGCTATTGGTCAACCACGTCCTAACATGGTTACCATACAAGTCAGGTCTAGGTTCAAATAGTGCACGTAAGTTTGCACATAAGCTAGCAAGTCACGAACACATAACGATCATGGCATACACATAGATCACATTAACAGTCAAGTACACACATAAGATCCAACTTGTGCGACTCAGATGATTGGGCCGTTGAGCTTGTGCGAGCCCAATCATCTTGTGCGAGCAAATAAAGCCCAATGATCACCCGGCCCAACCTGTTGTGCGTCCAGCACAATCTTGTGCGACTCACAATGGGTTGTGCGATCCAACAACATACCCGGCCCAGTAACATGCAACCCACATCTTGTGCGGCCCAAACAACTAAACAATCATTTAACTTGTGCGATTGGGTTTTAGGCTGCTCGGCCCAACAACATCACCTAACCTAATACATTGTGTGTGGCCCAACATCTTGTGCGATCGGCACCAGCTTGTGTGATCCACAGTATGTTGTGCGATCTTGCAGTATTGTGCAGTACCTAGTGTTTTAACAGTTGTACCCTAACATATCCGAGCTTGTGCGACTGAGCTCTTGTGCGATCAGAAAGCTTGTGCGATTGCTGTTGTGTGATCATTTATGGAATCTCTAAATTTAAGGCAATCGGTTACATTCTTTATTTATCCCAATCAATTCTAACAGTTTCAAACTTTGCATTTATCGATCAAATCAAGGTTTCACCATTAATTCTTATGATCCCTAATTATTCTCTAATCAAGAACAATCACTAACAACTCATCATTCAAAACATCCGATTAAACCATTCCTTATGAACTCGATTACTATCATGCAAATTCTAGTTCTTGTGTAACATCAAATCAATAATACCAAGCAACAACCACGAATCACAATTCCAATGGTACATACTCGATTCTAATCATACGAAGCATATCAAAATTAAGTCATGCGATTATCATATCTCCTAAGTTCATCCTTTCCATTATATGATTCAAATCATTAAACAAGGACAGTTTCATCATATAAACATCGAACCAAACTTCTTGTTTACAAGTTTATTAGCATATTTTCTAACATGAAACCCTAGTTAATCACATGATAACAAAATGCCAAAGATCATACAACAATAACAAGACACTAACCAGACGTGCGAGATGTGAAGTTGGGGCAAGGAAAATCACGTTGCAAACAGAAGAAGGCTTCGAGTACAAGGAAGTGTTGCCGTCGGACAAGAGGGAGGAGATGAGAGAGCTTAGGGTTTTGTGTGTGTTCTTGAGTTTGCAAATTATGAGAAACCAATCCCACTAATGGGTGTTTGTATGCACATAAGAGGAATGGGCCAATCCCAACTTTGGGCTGCCCTTGGCTACGGGTTCGCATAACAAAGGACAAGGTGTTCGGCCCAAAAGGGCTTGTGCGATTGGACGGGTGTTGTACGGTCGAGATTTATTATACACCTATACTTATAACACAATCACTCATAACATGTAACATTTAGCTCATAAACATTCATTAAAACCAACATATCAGATAATCACATAAAGTTCACATACGTTACATCGCAGTAAAATAAGAGTTCTGAAATACGAGTTGTCACATCATCCCCAAGTTGAAAGAAATTTCGTCCCGAAATTTAGCACGTAGTCACTGAGGAAGCTAGTTAGGTTGCGTGGTTTCCTAGTTTTCTTGGGGTGTCACATCCTTCCCCCGTTGGTTCCGCAGTAGCTTCAGCCTCAGTAGCGGTTTCATTTTCTCAAACAACTGGGGATACTTGTGTTTCATTTGGTCTTCTCGTTCCCAGGTGAACTCTGGACCACGAAAGGAGTTCCATGTCACACCCCAACCGATGGCGGAATCATCGGGGCGCGGCACTGAGCGAAACAGATTGTCCAGAAGTTTCCATAACAACTATCATTACCATTCAATTTAAGTTAACATGTCCCATACCATGTCTCAAATAGTAAAACAAGTTATTACAGACAGAAACTAAACAAATATTCTGTTCCGACGACTCAGATTTAAACATAACGATTTATTGTTGGTTTCTAAGACTCCAGTTCCTAGCCTTGATTTCATCACAGCCCGAGAAGCATATAAACAACCTAGGCACCTGTCACATACGTTAAAATAATGTCAATACATAAAATGTAAAGGTGAGCATACAAGTTTGATAATAGCATATAGAGTTCAATTCGTTTACGCATAACCAGCACGTACACATAGTGAAATGAAGCACGTTAGTTATCGACATAGATCCATCGATACCAATGACTGCGGGTTGACTGCCCGAGGCAGTTCGCAATACACGATTACCACTGTAATGCATGCAAGTAAAAGGTCCTTAACAACCCCCGTGGAAACGGGTGCTGAGTCCAAACTATAGTACTATCGTTGCTAAGGCAGGTAGACAGCATTCCATGTGTAAACATAACAAACAAGCATTCATAAGCCACGTATAACATGCAATAATGGTTAAGCGTTAAAATAGCTTGAGTAGTGTGATAGTTGTAGTTTGAATAGTTGTAACGTATGTAACACCCAAAAGTGCTAAAGCAAAAAGGGTTCGAGTATACTCACAGCGATATGGATTGAAGGGAGCGCTTTACAGCGAGTACGATTAGCCTGAATAGATTTGATAACGTAACGATAAGTGACGCGTAAAACAGTACGAGTGAGAGTGGGTAGGAGGATTGATCGTGCGGATCAGTCGTCCGTGCGTAGAAGTCATCCGTGCGCATGACCTACCCGTACGGATGGTGATGCGTGCGGATGGTGTTCCATCCGGATTGGTTATCCGTGCGTGTGACTGTCCGCGCGGGTGGCAACCCGTGCGGACGAGTCATACGTGCGGACAACTTACCCGTATGGTTAGATTGTTTGTGTGGTTAAACGTTCTAGTGGATTGTTTCTTCCTAAGATGTGTTTGTGTATGATGGCTTGTGCTTTGGAGTTTTCGTTGTAGCCTTTAGAAATCACCAAAGTGTTTCTACCTTTCCAGCCGGCCGCGCGGACGGCGGTCCGTGCGTGTGGTAGTCCGTGCGGACAGCCTGTGCGCGCGGCAGGGTCAATCCGTCCGGATAGCCCGTCCGTGCGCACGGCTTGGCCGTGCGGGTGGGGTTTGCTCGATTTTCATTTTAAGGCCTTAGTATCTCATGATCCGATGAGTAATCCATTAAGAGGTCGTCCGTCCGGATTGCTCGTTCGTCGATACTCAAACCTCGCGTGGAAAGTGGGTCCCAAGGGTAGTCCGTGCGGGTGGCAACCCGTGCGTATGACCTGTGCGTGCGGATGGTAATCCGGGCGCACAGCTTGTCCGTGCGGGTGGCTACCCGTACGGGTAGCCTGTCCGTGCGGACAGCTGCTCCGGTTGTTCCGTTCGTCTACACTTGGTTTCTGTTGTCGTTTATCGAGACGTTCTGATTACGTGGCAACCACTTGGAGTTGTGTTCTTACCCGCATGACTAGACCGGTTAGGAACCACCCTAACTCGGCCTGCCGGCGGCTCAGAATGGTCGTCCCGGTTAACCCCGAATTCAGCTGTCTAGGGTACAACTCCAGATCTGGAACTAGGGTATTACTATTGACGAGCAAAACACTAGGACTGATCGGGTTTGTACCGGTTTTAAGGGTAAAAGAAGGAGAGAACATTAGATTTGTAAAAACTTGTAGAAATCGTTTAGATCTGGGATATTCTTGGTGGAATGAAGCCAAGCATGAAGTTCTTACGAACTTCATGATGACGTCACCCGTGAATACCTCAAATTCGGATGATTTCATGGTTGAAAGTGAAGATTTGAAAGATGGAAATGTGTAGAATCGTGTAGTGATTAAAGATGTACAAGAATCAGTGCGAGATCTTACCTGGATTGAGAGAAATCTGAGAAAAGGTGAAGAATGCGTGTGGTTCGGACGTCACTTGCCAAAAATGGAAAAAGTGGAGAGTGACCCGTGTATTTATAGGATGCCAAAAAGGGAAAGGAGGTGAGCCGTGCGCACGGCACGCACCCGGGCAGGTTATCCGCGCGGGCTGGCCACCCGTGCGGACTGGCAATCCGTGCGGATTGGCCATCCGTGCGGATGGGCCATCCGTGCGGATGCCACCACCTTGGGCGAGCTCGATGCGACGTTGATTCGGCTTGGATTTATGAGCGGTTGATAGGGTTTCCTAATTCAAATTACTTTCAGTCCCAACTACTTCTTATACGGTTCGATTCGGGATTCGAGTTCGGGTTCGATCATATTCGGGTTAGACTTCGAGTTCGATTGAGTTCGCTTGATTATCACCACACAACATAAATTAAACATGCACAAGTAACACGTAAGGCACACACACACGTATAACTGACAAATAAAATACGAAATTCGAGTTACGATTTGGTGTCGATTTGATTAGCTTGCTTGATTATCTTTATCGCATTGTTACTTCCTATCGTTCACAGTCGTAGATCGGTCGATATATGATTGGCGAGGCTTGACCATTGGGATGTACGACATTTACTCCACATAATCTAAATATAATAGAAACAATTCTACGAGTCACGCTGCGCGAATTCGGTCGTTGCCTTTGACCTTGACTTTGACTTTCACTCGTGAAAACACGGGGTGTTACAGCCTCCCCTTGTTTAGGAAATTTCGTCCCGAAATTAAGCCGGAAGCTGTAACAAATTTGTGAATCACGTGTGGGAATCGCCAAAGTTACCAGGATTTACGGTTAAAATCGGCTGATTCAAACTATTTGGATTCGCTTTGGTTGCGATCCGACTCGTACGACGTGCGGAATCCGTGAACGTACGTGATCGAACACACAATAACGTACAGATGACGTGTAGGACCGGTTTCGTCACCGAATCGATTGCGTAACGACCGTTCGAAGTGCGGAAATCCTTGAACGATCATGACCGAACACACAAGATGTACAATTCTAACGTGATTCTATTGATATGATGTCGTGTACAAAGCCGAGAATCACACGGAGAGATTTTCTCCCTCTAGACTAATCTCCCTAAGTCTCCAAAAAGTCTTAACTCTAACACCCTAACTCCCTATTTATAGGCTAAGGATTATAAGGATTTCTCCTTATTTACATAAATGCCACCTTGCCCTTTATTACTAGATATTACAATAAAATGCTAGAATTCTTCTGCTTCTGCTACGGTTAAGATTGACGGAGGCGATAGACATACTGCCCTAACATGACGTGTTACACTTGTAGCTATCAAGGACACATTGCTGTTAACTGCCAAAGTCAGAGATTCGAAACAAGAAGGTGCTATGAATGCCACATCAGAGGACACATTGCCAGAGATTGCCCAATGAGATCAAAGGGCTTTGGCGGCTCCTGTTGGCTTCCATACATATTATCATATTTCAAATTCTCTGAAATCTCTCTCGAATACTCTCTTTTTAGCTGGACGTTGCTTCTTCGTTGAACAGCTGTGGATACTTTGCCTTCATGTCGCTTTCGAGTTCCCAAGTGAACTCCGCGCCTTGTTTGCCTTCCCACCGGACTTTCACAATGGGAATGCGTGAGCGCCTGAGTTCTTTGGTTTGGCGATCCATGATTTCGACAGGCTTTTCCACGAAGTGCAATGTTTCGTTCACTCGTAGATCGCCTAGAGGAACATGTTTGGCTGGTTCGTAGATGGTCTTTCGGAGGTTTGACACGTGGAAGATCGGATGGACATTGTTAAGTTCTTCCGGTAATTCGAGTCTGTAGGCGACTTTTCCGATCCTTTCTAGAATCTTAAAAGGTCCCACATACCGAGGCGCTAGCTTCCCCTTTTTGCCAAATCGGACTACACCCCTCCAAGGTGACACCTTTAGGAGTACGTAGTCACCAATGCCATACTCGCGGTGCTTGCGCTTTTTATCGGCGAGAAGTTTTTGTCTATCTCGAGCCTTCGCTAGGTTGTCCCGAATTTGGAAGATTTTGTCTGTCGTTTCTTGTAGTAGTTCCGGACCGGTTAGTTGCGAGTGACCGATCTCGTGCCACACAATAGGCGATCGACATCTTCTTCCGTATAAGGCCTCGAAAGGTGCCATCTGGATGCTAGCCTGGTAGCTGTTGTTGTACGAGAATTCGACTAACGGAAGGTGTTTATCCCAATTGCCACCGAAATCTAGAACACATGAACGGAGCATGTCTTCAAGTGTACGAATCGTTCTCTCGCTCTGACCGTCAGTTTGTGGGTGGAACGCGGTACTTAGATTAAGCGTCGTACCTAATGCCGTTTGAAACGTTCCCCACAGCCGCGAAGTGAATCGAGCATCTCGGTCAGAGATGATGTCACGAGGCGTCCCATGTCGACAAATGATCTCGTTAGTGTAGATTCGGGCTAATCGTTCCACCTTGTAGTCCTCTCGTATTGGCAGAAAGTGGGCTGATTTGGTCAGACGGTCAATGATAACCCAGATGCTGTCGTGACCTGATGACGTGGTTGGAAGCTTGGTTACGAAATCCATAGCTATGCTCTCCCACTTCCACATGGGGATTGGAGGTTGTTCGAGCAAGCCAGAGGGGCGTTGATGTTCGGCCTTGACCCTAGCGCAGGTTAGGCATCTTCCGACATAGAGGGCGATATCCCGTTTCATACCCGGCCACCAGTACCTATATCGAAGGTCATGGTACATTTTGTCAGCACCAGGATGAATGGAGTATCGGGATTTGTGGGCTTCGTCCATGATGATCTGTCGCAGGTTAGTTCTCCTGGGAATCCAGATTTTGTCTAGAAAGTGGAATATCCCGTTTGATTTGCTCACGAGCTGGGCTCCGTCGTGGTAGATTCTTTCTTTCTTCAAGGTGCGCTCGTTGAAACATGCATGCTGGGCGTCGCGAATAAGAGCTTCGAGATTGTGCTGGGCTTGGACATTACGGGTGCTAAGCAGGTAACTCCGTCTGCTAAGTGCGTCGGCAACAACATTTGCTTTGCCTGGGTGATAACGAATCTCGCAGTCGTAATCGTTGAGAAGCTCTACCCATCGGCGTTGACGCATATTTAGTTCCCTCTGATTAAAGATGTGTTGTAGGCTCCTATGATCGGTGAAGATCGTACACTTAGTACCATACAGGTAGTGTCGCCAAATCTTTAATGCAAAAATAACTGCGCCTAGCTCGAGATCGTGGGTTGTATAGTTCTTCTCGTGGATTTTGAGCTGACGGGATGCGTAAGCAATAACCTTGTCTCGTTGCATTAAGACACAACCGAGACCAAGGTTAGAAGCATCACAGTAGACGGTGAAATTATCGTTTCCGTCGGGTAGCGTGAGAACAGGAGCATTGCAAAGCATGTATTTGAGGGTTTGAAAGGCAGACTCTTGTTTGATTCCCCAGACAAAAGGCTGATCCTTATGAGTAAGAGAAGTAAGTGGTACAGCAATCTTCGAGAATCCGTTGATAAATCGTCGATAATAGCCCGCCAGTCCGAGAAAGGAACGAACTTCAGTCGGGTTCTTAGGCGTAACCCAGCTTTTAACTGCTTCAATCTTCGCAGGATCGACGTGAATTCCCTGACTATTTACGATGTGACCCAGGAATTGAACCTCCCCCAACCAAAATTCGCACTTGGAGAATTTGGCGTAGAGTTGATTTCCCTGGAGTAACTCGAGAACCAAACGTAGATGTTGCGCGTGTTCGGATCTCGTTTTGGAATAGATTAGGACATCGTCGATGAACACGATGACGAAGCGGTCAAGATACGGTTTACACACCCGATTCATCAGATCCATGAAAACTGCTGGTGCATTGGTTAGGCCAAAAGGCATGACAACGAATTCATAATGGCCGTAACGAGTGCGAAACGCGGTTTTGGGAATGTCTTCCTCCTGTATACGCAGCTGATGATATCCGGAACGCAGGTCGATCTTAGAGAAACACGTAGCGCCCTGTAGTTGATCAAACAAATCGTCGATTCGAGGCAGAGGATAGCGATTCCTGATAGTCAACTTATTCAATTCCCGGTAATCGATGCACATCCGAAACGTCCCATCCTTCTTTTTGACGAAAAGGACTGGTGCGCCCCACGGAGAGGTGCTCGGGCGAATAAAGCCTTTTTCAAGCAATTCTTGGAGTTGGGTTGAGAGTTCACGCATTTCGGATGGCGCAAGTCGGTAGGGAGCTCTGGCAATAGGATTGGCTCCAGGAATGAGATCAATGCGAAAATCGATATCACGCTTAGGAGGTAGTCCGGGAAGATCCTCGGGAAAAACTCGAGGAAATTCTCGAACCACTGGAACGTCATTCACTTTCTTCTTCTCTTTCTTTTCCTTCTCCGCTGCTACGACATGAGCCAAGAAGGCCCTGTATTCCTTACGGAGATACTTGCTGGCTTGTAGGCATGATATAAGTTTGAGACCCTTCGAAGTAGTATCTCCATAGACGCACAAGGAATCCCCGTTGGCGAGGGAAAAACGAATCATTTTATCGAAGCACACAACTTCGGCATGGTTTTCGCGAAGAAAGTCCATGCCTACTATGATATCAAAGCTTCCTAGTTGCATTGGGATAAGATCGATTGAGAAGAGGTGATTGTTGAGCTCGAGTGTGCAATCACGGATAACAGAGTTTACGGCGACGGTTCTTCCGGTAGCGACTTCAACTTCGAATGCAGAGGAGAGTCGAGAACGTTTACGACTAAGGAGTTTCTCGAATTCGAGTGACACAAAGCAATTATCGGCTCCAGTATCAAACAAACATGAAGCATAAATACCATTCACAAGGAACGTACCATTGACCACGTTGTTGTCGGCCTGGGCTTGACGAACGTTGAGATTGAAAGTTCTGGCACGTGCGGCCTGTTGTTGCTGCGGCTGTTGCTGCTGTGGTTGCTGCTGCTGCTGCTGCTGGGGTTCTTGTTTTACCACCCTGTTCGGGCACATGTTGGCGAAATGGTTCGGGTCGCCACATGTGAAGCATGCTCTGGCTTTGACTGCGGGTGCCGGAGGAGCTTGTTGACCCTGTGGGGCAGCAAGTAGAGCTTGATTGGCAGGAGCTTGACGAATACGGCAGTTGGCAGTGAAGTGGCCGTAAACGTTGCAATGTGCACAGAAGCGGCATTGAATAGAAGTTGGATGATGATAGGTGCAAGTAGGGCAGAGTGGATGTGGCCCAGTATATGCACGCTTTGCAGGTGGTGCATTGGCCACGGGCGCCGCCACTTGACGCTGTTGGGCAGGTACAGCCTGAACTGGTGCAGCAGTGATCGCACAGTTCTTGTTGATGGAGTTGTTCTTTCTCTTGTTCCTTCTCTTGTTGTTTGACGACGTGGATTCAGCGGTTGGTGTAGCAGTAGTGGCTTGATGCAGGTGCTTGGCGGTCTTATCCCACATCCCAGCTTTGACCCTTTTGTCATTGATCTCAGCGGCCAGTAGATAGGTTTCTTCGATCGTGGTAGTCTTAGCCGCTTGCACGAAATCAGCAACGCAGTCGGGCAAAGCTCGGATATACTTCTTGATGGTGATCTCAGGGGTCTTGACTTGATCAGGACAGATAATGCTGAGCTGTTTGAAACGAGCAGTGAGACCAGCATTGTCTCCATCCTTCTGATGTATGTGCCAGAATTCATCTTCAAGCTTTTGTCGTTCGTGAGGAGGGCAGAATTCCTCCAGCATGACTGTCTTGAGCTCATCCCACGACAAACCGTAGGCTGCATCATTCCCTCTCTTGTTCCTCTCGGCCGTCCACCAGTCCAGAGCACGGGACTGAAAGACGCCGGTAGCATTCAGAGTTCGAAGGTCATCAGGGCAACCACTTTGTCGCAGGGTGACCTCGATAGAGTCAAACCAGTGAAATAGAGCAGTAGGACCTCCTTCGCCTGTGAATTCTTTCGGCCCACATGACTTGAACTGTTTGAAGCTGAAAGGTCTTGCGGCAGCTTTAGGACCTTCAGTCCTTGACTCCTCAGATGATTTGCTGGCGTTCTCGTAGACATCACTTACAGCTTTGGCTACACTTTTCGCGATGATAGAGGCAAGACGCCTGTCTCTCCTTTCTCGACGAGAAAGAGTTGTTTGGCGTGATCCGGACGACATTGTCTGCAATAGACATCGTCACGGAACTCAACACATGTATTCGAATCTCACCTCACACGTTTATCACTACTAAAGCTCAGTAACACGTACCAAGTAAACGTATATATAGTCCCAATTCACATAACTGCACAAAATCACATAAACACATAGAGCACATAATCACAATATTCCTAAACATGTAAGCACAATAGCAAGAAACACATATATTCCTAATCACTAAGGCACCTACGAGCACACAAACCATTCTGACTGCCTCTATTGTCGATTCGCTAGCGATGAGTTGCGCGGGTTTTGTGTTTTAGCAGGAGCAATAGCGTTGAGTTGAAACCAATTAATACCTCAAAACGTTAACAAATAACAGAAAATGCATAAAATTTTCATAAAGATCGATAAATCGAAGGTAGATTGTCTGTGGCTAATAGACTTCGACTGGCCAAGTAGCTCGATTATTCACAAGGATCCTGCACAACGACCTTCAGGACTATGCCTTTGCCTCGATTCTTGGGCGTTGGCGCAATTCCCTTTGGTTAGGTTGTGTCTTTGGACCGTTGGAGTCCATCGAACTTTTGGTGGAGTTTTGTATAAAAGCGGGACGAGTCGTCAAGGTTAGGGTTTCACCCCTATCTTACAACTTCCGTCCTTGTTTTTGATAAAAGTTGAGGAGATTATTCATCAAAATACGGATTTCACTCCTGATTTGGTATAATTCTCCTCGTTTGTAACTAAAAACGCAAGCTGATTAGGCGACTTTAGTCGAGAGTTTGCGGTTTTCACACCTATTCTCGACCTCATTACCTGCTCACAACTTGAAAATTTGTGTGTAATGATAGAAAGGGTAAGTGATAGTGGCGAAATTTCGCATACGCGTGAATTGGTCTGTTGGTTCTTAACTATAGACTAGGTCTCTAAGACTTCGACCCGGACTAGGTCGAGTCTTGCCTAATTCCCTATAGTTATGGCTCTGATACCAATCTGTCACACCCCAACCGATGGCGGAATCATCGGGGCGCGGCACTGAGCGAAACAGATTGTCCAGAAGTTTCCATAACAACTATCATTACCATTCAATTTAAGTTAACATGTCCCATACCATGTCTCAAATAGTAAAACAAGTTATTACAGACAGAAACTAAACAAATATTCTGTTCCGACGACTCAGATTTAAACATAACGATTTATTGTTGGTTTCTAAGACTCCAGTTCCTAGCCTTGATTTCATCACAGCCCGAGAAGCATATAAACAACCTAGGCACCTGTCACATACGTTAAAATAATGTCAATACATAAAATGTAAAGGTGAGCATACAAGTTTGATAATAGCATATAGAGTTCAATTCGTTTACGCATAACCAGCACGTACACATAGTGAAATGAAGCACGTTAGTTATCGACATAGATCCATCGATACCAATGACTGCGGGTTGACTGCCCGAGGCAGTTCGCAATACACGATTACCACTGTAATGCATGCAAGTAAAAGGTCCTTAACAACCCCCGTGGAAACGGGTGCTGAGTCCAAACTATAGTACTATCGTTGCTAAGGCAGGTAGACAGCATTCCATGTGTAAACATAACAAACAAGCATTCATAAGCCACGTATAACATGCAATAATGGTTAAGCGTTAAAATAGCTTGAGTAGTGTGATAGTTGTAGTTTGAATAGTTGTAACGTATGTAACACCCAAAAGTGCTAAAGCAAAAAGGGTTCGAGTATACTCACAGCGATATGGATTGAAGGGAGCGCTTTACAGCGAGTACGATTAGCCTGAATAGATTTGATAACGTAACGATAAGTGACGCGTAAAACAGTACGAGTGAGAGTGGGTAGGAGGACTGATCGTGCGGATCAGTCGTCCGTGCGTAGAAGTCATCCGTGCGCATGACCTACCCGTACGGATGGTGATGCGTGCGGATGGTGTTCCATCCGGATTGGTTATCCGTGCGTGTGACTGTCCGCGCGGGTGGCAACCCGTGCGGACGAGTCATACGTGCGGACAACTTACCCGTATGGTTAGATTGTTTGTGTGGTTAAACGTTCTAGTGGATTGTTTCTTCCTAAGATGTGTTTGTGTATGATGGCTTGTGCTTTGGAGTTTTCGTTGTAGCCTTTAGAAATCACCAAAGTGTTTCTACCTTTCCAGCCGGCCGCGCGGACGGCGGTCCGTGCGTGTGGTAGTCCGTGCGGACAGCCTGTGCGCGCGGCAGGGTCAATCCGTCCGGATAGCCCGTCCGTGCGCACGGCTTGGCCGTGCGGGTGGGGTTTGCTCGATTTTCATTTTAAGGCCTTAGTATCTCATGATCCGATGAGTAATCCATTAAGAGGTCGTCCGTCCGGATTGCTCGTTCGTCGATACTCAAACCTCGCGTGGAAAGTGGGTCCCAAGGGTAGTCCGTGCGGGTGGCAACCCGTGCGTATGACCTGTGCGTGCGGATGGTAATCCGGGCGCACAGCTTGTCCGTGCGGGTGGCTACCCGTACGGGTAGCCTGTCCGTGCGGACAGCTGCTCCGGTTGTTCCGTTCGTCTACACTTGGTTTCTGTTGTCGTTTATCGAGACGTTCTGATTACGTGGCAACCACTTGGAGTTGTGTTCTTACCCGCATGACTAGACCGGTTAGGAACCACCCTAACTCGGCCTGCCGGCGGCTCAGAATGGTCGTACCGGTTAACCCCGAATTCAGCTGTCTAGGGTACAACTCCAGATCTGGAACTAGGGTATTACTATTGACGAGCAAAACACTAGGACTGATCGGGTTTGTACCGGTTTTAAGGGTAAAAGAAGGAGAGAACATTAGATTTGTAAAAACTTGTAGAAATCGTTTAGATCTGGGATATTCTTGGTGGAATGAAGCCAAGCATGAAGTTCTTACGAACTTCATGATGACGTCACCCGTGAATACCTCAAATTCGGATGATTTCATGGTTGAAAGTGAAGATTTGAAAGATGGAAATGTGTAGAATCGTGTAGTGATTAAAGATGTACAAGAATCAGTGCGAGATCTTACCTGGATTGAGAGAAATCTGAGAAAAGGTGAAGAATGCGTGTGGTTCGGACGTCACTTGCCAAAAATGGAAAAAGTGGAGAGTGACCCGTGTATTTATAGGATGCCAAAAAGGGAAAGGAGGTGAGCCGTGCGCACGGCACGCACCCGGGCAGGTTATCCGCGCGGGCTGGCCACCCGTGCGGACTGGCAATCCGTGCGGATTGGCCATCCGTGCGGATGGGCCATCCGTGCGGATGCCACCACCTTGGGCGAGCTCGATGCGACGTTGATTCGGCTTGGATTTATGAGCGGTTGATAGGGTTTCCTAATTCAAATTACTTTCAGTCCCAACTACTTCTTATACGGTTCGATTCGGGATTCGAGTTCGGGTTCGATCATATTCGGGTTAGACTTCGAGTTCGATTGAGTTCGCTTGATTATCACCACACAACATAAATTAAACATGCACAAGTAACACGTAAGGCACACACACACGTATAACTGACAAATAAAATACGAAATTCGAGTTACGATTTGGTGTCGATTTGATTAGCTTGCTTGATTATCTTTATCGCATTGTTACTTCCTATCGTTCACAGTCGTAGATCGGTCGATATATGATTGGCGAGGCTTGACCATTGGGATGTACGACATTTACTCCACATAATCTAAATATAATAGAAACAATTCTACGAGTCACGCTGCGCGAATTCGGTCGTTGCCTTTGACCTTGACTTTGACTTTCACTCGTGAAAACACGGGGTGTTACATTCCAACAAACTCGAACTATGGGTATACTGGTGCGTTTGAGAATCTTGACCTCCCGGTCCAAGACTTCCACTGGTTCCTCGACAAATAACCCATTATCGATAGAGAGTTCCTTTAAAGGAATTATGAGGGTCGCATCTGACAGACGCTACTTTAGATTTGACACATAAAATACGTTGTGAACTCCACTGAGTTCTTCGGGTAGATCAGCCTATACGCCACCTCGCCGATATTCTCAGTGATTTCGAAAGGTCCAACATGACGCGGATTAGATTAAGCTTGCCCTGTTAGTCAAAACGAACCACACCTTCCCAAGGTGAGACTTTAAGTAGCACTCGATCCCCATCCTGGAACTCGAGCGGTTTCCTGCGCTTATCAGCATAACTTTTCTGACGGTCACTAGCTGCGCCATTCGTTGTTGTATTTTGGGCGATCGTGTCGACGACGAGTTCTGGGCCAGTGATTTGGCTGTCACCCACTTCTGCCCAGCACAAAGGTGACCGGCATTTCCGTCCGTACCAAGCCTTGAACGGAGCAGCCTGGATGCTGGTGTGGTAACTGTTGTTATATGAAAACTCCACCAAAGGTAGATGCCTTTTCCAGCCGTTACCAAAGTCGATTACACGTGCTCGAAGCATGTCTTCAAGGGTTTGGATGGTGCGTTCAGACTGACCATCCATTGCGGATGATATGATGTGCTCCTAGCTAGACGCAAGCCAAAGGATTTGAGCGTCGCTTGCCACAAATCAGAGGTAAAACGTGGATTATGATCAGAATTGATGGAAGCTGGCACCCCGTGCCTAGAGACTACTTCCCTCAGTTAGATGTCTGCTAGAGTAGAGAACTTATCCGTTTCTTTGGTAGCTAGGAAGTGTGCAGATTTTGTTAACCGATCCACTATCATCCAAATAGTATCGCTTCCTCGTTGAGATCTAGGTAAGCCATTAACAAGGTCCATGGAAATTTGCTCCCATTTCCATGTCGGGATCTCTGGTTGTTGAAGTAGGCCTGATGGTTTCTGGTATTCAACCTTGACCCTAGCACATGTCAAATATTTACTTCCATAAGTCGCTATACTAGCCTTCATGTGGGGCCACCAGTAGAGAGTTCTGAGGTCTTGGTTCATCTTGCCAGAACCAGGATGCACCGAGTAGCGAGACTTGCGTGCTTCGCCCATCACAAGTTCTTGTAAGTTTCCAAAGAATGGAATCCTGTCACATTCCATGAAATAGTAGGTACTGCCTTCCCTGGGTTTAAGTCGCTTTTCCATGCCCCACGTGGACTTAGCTAAAAGGTTCCCTTCTTCCAATGCTCCAACCTGAGCATTACGGATTTGGGTGGGAAGGCTGGAGTGAATAGTAAGTTGTAACACACGTACACGCTTAGGTTTGGTTTCCTTTCGACTGAGGGCGTCAGCCACACTATTGGCTCTGCCTGGATGGTACTTGATTGCGCATTCGCAATCGCAATCGTTAAAGAGTTCGATTCATCATCGCTGTCGCATGCTTCATTCCTTCTGGTCGAAGGTATGCTGGAGACTCTTGTGATCGGTATAAATGGTGTACTTGGTACCGTCCAAGTAATGTCTCTATATCTTGTGTGCAAACACTACTGCTCCCAACTCCCAGTCGTGAGTAGTGTAGTCCTTTTTGTGAACTTTATGTTGGCGTGATGCGTAAGCAATGACTTCCTCACGTTGCATCACCTCACAACCAAGTCCTTGGATTGACGCGTCACAAAATTGCAAAGTCGTCTGTGCCTTCAGGTAACGAGAGGGTGTGTGCACCACAAAGCTTCAACTTCAGCTGCTGAAATGCGAATTCCTAAGCATCACCCCATCGGTAGGTGAAACCCTTCTGAGTTAAAATAGTAAGAGGCTGCGCAATCTTCGAGAAATCCTTGATAAACCTTCTTTAGTAACACTCCAAACCAAAGGATTGACGGGTTTCAGTTGGAGTACGAGGTGCAGGCCACTTCCTGATTGAGTCAACCTTGGATGGATCGTCATGAATCCCATCCTTTTTAACCATGTGGCCTAGGAAATGGACTTCACGAAGCCATAAGTCACATTTCGATAACTTAGCATAAAGCTGTTCTGCTCGAAGAAGTTTCAAAATGAGTCGCGAATGACGCTCGTGTTCCTCTTGACTCTTGGAATAGATCAGGGTGTCGTCAATGATGAATTTTTCCAGGTAAGGATTTGCACACTTAGTTCATAAGATCCATGAGAACCGCAGGTGCGTTTGTTAGCCTAAAAGGCATGACCAGGAACTCGTAGTGCCCATAACGAGTCCCGACTGCTGTCTTAGAGATGTCCTCATCTCGGACTCTCAACTGATGATAGCCTGATCTCAGGTGGGGCTAATCGATAAGGTGCACGAGTTATAGGCGCTGCTCCAGGAGCTGGCTCGATTTGAAACTCGATCTGACAATGAGGCGGAAGACAAGGTAATTCCTCAGGGAATACCTCAGGAAAGTCGTGTACAATCGGGATATCTTCTATCTCCTTTTCTTTTCGTCGAGGTGTCAGTAACAAGAGCTAGGATAACAGTGTGGCCCTTTTGCTGACACTTCCGGGCCTTAAGGAAAGAGATGATGTTCACCACAGCGCTACTCTTGTCGCCACGAATAATAAGAGGTTCTTCACCAGAGCGAGGAATGCGGACGATTTCTCCTTACAAAGAATCTCAACTCGATGATGAGATAACCAATCCATCCCAATAACGACGTCGAAGCTACCAAGTATGAAGGGGATAAGGTCGATAGAGAAGGTTTGACCAGTTAAAGCGAGGTTACAACCCTTAACTATGTGTGTGCCTTTAAGACTTTTACCGCTTGCTAGTTCTATAACATGCTTGGTGTTTAAGGGAAATGGGGGTACACTTAAGCATCTGACTAACTTTTAAGGACACATATCTAGTATCGGTACCCGAATCGAATAAAACAGAAACAAAGAAGTTGTCTAGTAAGAACTTACCCGTTACAACGTTGGGGTCGTTTCTTTCCTTTCTTTGCACATTCAGGAACTCACGCTTATCAGCCCTGTGGTTATCATTATTGTCTCCATTATTGTTCCCGTTGCCCTGGTTGCTGTTGTCGCGATTCTGCCTCATCTGTGGACAGTTCCTCTTGAGGTGGCCTTCAGCTCCACATTGAAAACACCCCTTTTTGCTACCCTGCTGCTGCTGGTTCTGTGGAGGTTGATACTATGGTTGCTGTCTGTAACACCTGTGTCATTTCAACCATCAAACAAATGCCAAACCAATGAAATATTGTATTTCATACTTTGGACTTGTATTAATATGTGTATCTTTTGCACATATCAACTCATGTTCGATTTCAAGCTCTAAATCGCTTTCTGGAAGGTTATACGCGCACTGATGTGTAGATATAACCAGTTTAATCCAACGAACACTCCGGAATAGTGAAATAGGCTTAACATACCTTAAATAACCTTTACATAACTTAGATATAAGTTTTGGAAGGTTTGGTGTGGTGAAATCAAAGTTTAATCGCTTACAGGGACTAAAGTTGACAAACTGCGAAAGTATGCCAATTTGAACTGTAACAGACCTTCCGGGACATGAACATAAGTTAAACATACCATAAATATCCTTTACATAGCTTAGAAATAGGCTTTGAGGTGTTCGGTATGCTAAAATAAACTTTTGTGTCATTCAGGGACTAAAAGCGTCAAAAAGTGCACAAGTTTGCATTTTTACGCGTAACTTACGTTCTGAATACATCCGGACATCCAAAAATTTATGTAAGCACTAAAATATTTTATTTTAGTGTTCGCCATAAGAAAAATCCATTCGTCGCGTCATTTGGTTCGTTTTTCGTGCTTATGCGCATTCCGTCGTAATTAAGCGAACATCGCGACCGTACGGCCAAACGAACCGACATCTGAGATATTTTTGAACATGTTTTAAGTTCCCTATACTTTAACTTCATTTTAGAGCTTTGAAATGGGGTTAACGGGCCTTAAACGTGTCGAAAATGGGCTGAATGCATGACAGGGACTAAAAGTGTAATTCTGCCAAACTATGGCCTAGCGGTGCGCTACACTTTTAGTGTAGCGGTGCGCTAGCCATGTTCAGACCAGATGCAGAGTACTTAACAGCCTGTTTTCAGCAGATTAACCCACAACCACAAGTTCCTAATTATCTAGTCAGCTGATAAGGATGGAATTTTAGTCACCATAAGGTCCCGACACATGTACGGGCAAGATTAAGGCACGTTTTCCTTGAAACGATCTTAACGGTGGACCGAATACTATAAATACCCCACCCCCCATTGCTTCTAAACCCACAAGAATTCTGATTTGAGAGCTCTAAGTTGAAACCATTGTTTCATACCTGAGTTCTTAGATCGGGATTAGCATTCGGGGACCCTGGGTAAGTATTCTTTCGTTCTTTTCCTTATTTTATTGCTTTTCGAGTCAGAAAGTCAAACTTTGTTTGACTTTCAGCGTTGACCAGTAATGGTCAATGCGAAGTTCGTTTGAACTTCGCAACGTGGGTGTAATCACGTTGGTTATAGTCCCTTGGGACTATGCCTACTGATTACCACGTTGTCTAGGGTCGTAGGGTAGGCGATCTAATAAATCGCCTATACCTTCGAACCCGACCCAGTTTGGTCGATCATTAGGATCCGACCAAACACATTAGGTGACCATAGTAGGTAGGGAATAACCTTCCGAGGTTATACCCTATGGTCACATCGTTTAAGTAGTTGTATGATAGGTAGTTTATATGCCTTAGGTAAATTACCAGAATACCCTTTTCATGTATAATTGGTAATTAAGCATATGTAACCTAAACCTTTGTCACATAACTGATTATGTAATATGTTTAGGCATATAACACTTGTCATAGGGCTAGTTAGGCGGTCCGAACGCGTTTCACGCGAACGACGCGTTAAAGTAGCTCAAGCTACCTAAACGGGTCGTAATGGGTCGTAGACACTTAGGTTAAGTTTCATTTAGTATGTAGGCTTTGTTAAACCAAATGACACGAGTCTCTACACTCGTTTGGTTTACAAACCCTAATGCTACCCAATCTTCCGATCTAGGTCCGGTTTATTAATGTAGTTACCTATATTAGGTGTCGTTTGATATCCGCGATCTCTAGCATTGTTTGGTTGTTACTCCAGAACTACTGACCAATCTCAGGTGAGTACATAGACCCCTCTTTTACTGTTTTCCAAACTGTTTTGGGGTGGAACACATGTGCCTACTTGTTACTTTCATGCTTTCCTGTTTTGACATCATATACTTGCTATGTTCATTAGTACATTATAGTACATGATTTCATTGTGTTTATGCTAGGTGTGCCCATTGTGTGCATTACTTAGTACATCGTTTTACATTACATTCATGCTAGGTGTGCCCATTGTGTGCATTACTTAGTACATCGTTTTACATGACATTTTGACATAGACATTTGACATAGACATTTCGACATAGACATTTTAACATGATTGACATTGATCATGCATTTCCCACAAAACATAACTTTGATTTAAACTAAGTTTTACTTCAATACTTTGTTTTTGTGCATATGGTTTAGTTGAGACATTTCACTTGCCATACATGACATATTTGACATAGACATTTGACATGGATATTTGACATAGACATTTGACATGGTTTATACAAGGACTTTTGACTATTGGTTTAAACATAGACATATTACATTGTTGGTTTGGTTTGATTAAGTGATTAAGTAACGATGCGTGTGTAATATGATACAAGCATGGTGGATACGCCGCTGGTACTTCCTATATATAAGTGTTTGTATGGTATTATATATTGTAGCGTTATTTGAATCATTTCAGTTTGAGACATAGAACATTTTATACAAATAACATACTTTTCACAAGACATTGATTTATAAACAACTTATCTTATGCAAACATATTTTACTTGGTTATTCATTTAACCTTACTTTTATTTATTCTTATCATCTGATCTTATCGATTTTCAAATGATTTACAAAGCAAAGCAAATAACAAGGTTCATGACTAAACATTTTCTCAAACATAAGTCATGAAACCTATTTTCACAAAACCTATGTATCTCACAGGCATTTTTATGCTGACGTGCCTATTTTCACATGTGTTTTTCAGGAGCTGTTGCATAATATGATCAAGATACACATAGGCAGACTTGGGCTTTAGTGACAATAAAAGATGCAAGACTAGTTAATTATGTTGTATTTCCTTGTTTGATAAGACATTGTAACACTATTATTCAATAAAACAAAACTTCAATTGCCATGGATTTGAAACAATTAATTCTGTTGCCACACTCCCCGACGTTTCCGCCACGTTTCGTATGTTCTACGTGGTCGGGGTGTGACAGAAAAGATGGTATCAGAGCCAATGGTTATAGGGAATTAGGTTATTAGTAATGCTTTGACCTAGTCTATAACCTTCTTAGGACCCTAACGCGAGTTTACTTGCGTTTAGTCATAAAACAATACCGTCACCTATCCTTAGGCGACGACCACAACAAGAACATAAATTTCAAAACCGCTTTGAAAACTAATCATCTGTTCTAGGATGATTGATTACTAGGTTTTGAACCCTCTATTGTAAGGTTTTGAACTCTCTGTTATACGGTTTTGAACCCCTTTGAGTTTTCAAAATCTCGTCAAGGTTTTGGGTTTTAAATAATGTGAACACGTGCAAACTGGAAGGGTGAATGCCTGTATTCTGGGTTTTCTGTCTAGGCAAGCACTTCGTATACATCTCATCAGACGCGAGACCAATTGTGCTTACCTGGGAATTCTTGGGATGAGTGTTCACTTATAGGCGAGCATGTCTTCGCGATACATTATATTGACCCGCTTACTTTGATTAGTCACTATCTCATTTGTTTGCCTTTGGTAACAAACAAATGGTCACAATCTTCATGCGTTGTCATTTTCTCTCGACTATCTTTCCCTTGTTTCCTCCCATGTCTTCTATTTTCTTCATGGTGCCTCTTCATCGCAACAACAATTTCCGAACCAGGTGCTGCAATTACCCAGCGAATAGGCGTCGTACTCCAGAGGACCGTTGACTTAGCTATCACCATGACTCGCCTCAGGGGTGAAGCTGTATAAGGGAACTGCTCCTTGGTGCAATCAATGCCATCGTCATTATTCAAATCAAATACCTTGTTTCAAATGTACCCACGGTGGACGATGGAGACATTTGGTTAACATATGCCGCTTTGCAATCCAAAGCAAAGCTGTTACAAATCCTGCTGCTGCTCAACCTTCAAACTCTGCTTCATATGTCGCTTGACATATCTGGCGCCTCAACCTCATGAACTTTCTACTTTGTGTATCGACGTAAGCACGCCTAGTGCAAGGTGTCGGAACACTCTCGTTACACAAACTCCAAAATCCATGTAGGATCTTTCTATCTTCATAATTAGATCCTTGTGGATGGATATCATTCATCGGAGTCCTTAATTGAATTCTTTGTATGATTCAATACGTACATCACAATTCAATAGGGACAAAGCCGAATTCCTATTAAGATTTTCCTATCTTCATAGATAGATTCTTGAAATGATTAAAGTGACAAATGAAATCCACGAATTGGATTCCTGGTGTGCTTTAAGTATCCGCGTCCGAAGATAACAAACTAATAAACAAGTTAAACAACTATTTGATTATATGCTTATGTGTTTCCTTTTATGTTTTTGGTGTGATCCAAATTCTTGTCATTCAAATCCTCGTAGAATCTTCCATATCTTTGGGTGCTATATTAAATCCTCAACGGGCTTGTACGTAATAGTAAAGACCCTTGGATTATATTGTACCATTCCATAATTAGACCCCTGAGTGGTCTAGGTAATCAGATTGATCCAAAAATCTGGTTAGGAATATCATGTGATGATATAGCTGAAAGGACTCCTTGGTGGCCTAATTAAAAGGATCCTTTGTAGATCTAATTAAAAGGACCCTATTGTAGTCTAGTCACACTCATCACAGGTTTGATTATCCTCCCCACAAACATTTCAAGACAAGTTGTGCGGACTATGCAAGGAATTGCGTAATTATGGATGCATACATAATTATGAAATTCAGTGCACAGAAACCACAACGAATTTTGTCATGTGTCTAGAGACTATTCCGTTCATTTTTGTTTCTGAAGATGTAAAATGACTATTCCGTTCATTTTTGTTTCTGAAGATGTAAAATGACTATTCTGTTCATTTTTGTTTCTGAAGATGTAAAATGACTATTCCGTTCATTTTTGTTTCTGAAGATGTAAAATGACTATTCCGTTCATTTTTGTTTCTGAAGATGTAAAATGACTATTCCGTTCATTTTTGTTTCTGAAGATGTAAAATGACTATTCCGTTCATTTTTGTTTCTGAAGATGTAAAATGACTATTCCGTTCATTTTTGGTTTCTGAAGAAACGGTGAAAAATGACTCTTTTCGTTCATTTTTGGTTTCTGAAGAAACGGTGAAAAATGACTCTTTTCGTTCATTTTTGGTTTCTGAAGAAACGGTGAAAAATGACTCTTTTCGTTCATTTTTGGTTTCTGAAGAAACGGTGAAAAATGACTCTTTTCGTTCATTTTTGGTTTCTGAAGAAACGGTGAAAAATGACTCTTTTCGCTCATTTTTGGTTTCTGAAGAAATGGTGAAAAATGACTCCTTTCGCTCATTTTCGGTTCTGAAGAATGTCCGTCAAGGAAATGTCAGGATTATGCCTCTCATATCTTTGGTGGTTATTTGACACAAAGCCACAGATAGACTCCTACGAATGAATTTCGGGACGAAATTTCCTAAAGTAGGGGAGACTGTAACACCTGTGTCATTTCAACCATCAAACAAATGCCAAACCAATGAAATATTGTATTTCATACTTTGGACTTGTATTAATATGTGTATCTTTTGCACATATCAACTCATGTTCGATTTCAAGCTCTAAATCGCTTTCTGGAAGGTTATACGCGCACTGATGTGTAGATATAACCAGTTTAATCCAACGAACACTCCGGAATAGTGAAATAGGCTTAACATACCTTAAATAACCTTTACATAACTTAGATATAAGTTTTGGAAGGTTTGGTGTGGTGAAATCAAAGTTTAATCGCTTACAGGGACTAAAGTTGACAAACTGCGAAAGTATGCCAATTTGAACTGTAACAGACCTTCCGGGACATGAACATAAGTTAAACATACCATAAATATCCTTTACATAGCTTAGAAATAGGCTTTGAGGTGTTCGGTATGCTAAAATAAACTTTTGTGTCATTCAGGGACTAAAAGCGTCAAAAAGTGCACAAGTTTGCATTTTTACGCGTAACTTACGTTCTGAATACATCCGGACATCCAAAAATTTATGTAAGCACTAAAATATTTTATTTTAGTGTTCGCCATAAGAAAAATCCATTCGTCGCGTCATTTGGTTCGTTTTTCGTGCTTATGCGCATTCCGTCGTAATTAAGCGAACATCGCGACCGTACGGCCAAACGAACCGACATCCGAGATATTTTTGAACATGTTTTAAGTTCCCTATACTTTAACTTCATTTTAGAGCTTTGAAATGGGGTTAACGGGCCTTAAACGTGTCGAAAATGGGCTGAATGCATGACAGGGACTAAAAGTGTAATTCTGCCAAACTATGGCCTAGCGGTGCGCTACACTTTTAGTGTAGCGGTGCGCTAGCCATGTTCAGACCAGATGCAGAGTACTTAACAGCCTGTTTTCAGCAGATTAACCCACAACCACAAGTTCCTAATTATCTAGTCAGCTGATAAGGATGGAATTTTAGTCACCATAAGGTCCCGACACATGTACGGGCAAGATTAAGGCACGTTTTCCTTGAAACGATCTTAACGGTGGACCGAATACTATAAATACCCCACCCCCCATTGCTTCTAAACCCACAAGAATTCTGATTTGAGAGCTCTAAGTTGAAACCATTGTTTCATACCTGAGTTCTTAGATCGGGATTAGCATTCGGGGACCCTGGGTAAGTATTCTTTCGTTCTTTTCCTTATTTTATTGCTTTTCGAGTCAGAAAGTCAAACTTTGTTTGACTTTCAGCGTTGACCAGTAATGGTCAATGCGAAGTTCGTTTGAACTTCGCAACGTGGGTGTAATCACGTTGGTTATAGTCCCTTGGGACTATGCCTACTGATTACCACGTTGTCTAGGGTCGTAGGGTAGGCGATCTAATAAATCGCCTATACCTTCGAACCCGACCCAGTTTGGTCGATCATTAGGATCCGACCAAACACATTAGGTGACCATAGTAGGTAGGGAATAACCTTCCGAGGTTATACCCTATGGTCACATCGTTTAAGTAGTTGTATGATAGGTAGTTTATATGCCTTAGGTAAATTACCAGAATACCCTTTTCATGTATAATTGGTAATTAAGCATATGTAACCTAAACCTTTGTCACATAACTGATTATGTAATATGTTTAGGCATATAACACTTGTCATAGGGCTAGTTAGGCGGTCCGAACGCGTTTCACGCGAACGACGCGTTAAAGTAGCTCAAGCTACCTAAACGGGTCGTAATGGGTCGTAGACACTTAGGTTAAGTTTCATTTAGTATGTAGGCTTTGTTAAACCAAATGACACGAGTCTCTACACTCGTTTGGTTTACAAACCCTAATGCTACCCAATCTTCCGATCTAGGTCCGGTTTATTAATGTAGTTACCTATATTAGGTGCCGTTTGATATCCGCGATCTCTAGCATTGTTTGGTTGTTACTCCAGAACTACTGACCAATCTCAGGTGAGTACATAGACCCCTCTTTTACTGTTTTCCAAACTGTTTTGGGGTGGAACACATGTGCCTACTTGTTACTTTCATGCTTTCCTGTTTTGACATCATATACTTGCTATGTTCATTAGTACATTATAGTACATGATTTCATTGTGTTTATGCTAGGTGTGCCCATTGTGTGCATTACTTAGTACATCGTTTTACATTACATTCATGCTAGGTGTGCCCATTGTGTGCATTACTTAGTACATCGTTTTACATGACATTTTGACATAGACATTTGACATAGACATTTCGACATAGACATTTTAACATGATTGACATTGATCATGCATTTCCCACAAAACATAACTTTGATTTAAACTAAGTTTTACTTCAATACTTTGTTTTTGTGCATATGGTTTAGTTGAGACATTTCACTTGCCATACATGACATATTTGACATAGACATTTGACATGGATATTTGACATAGACATTTGACATGGTTTATACAAGGACTTTTGACTATTGGTTTAAACATAGACATATTACATTGTTGGTTTGGTTTGATTAAGTGATTAAGTAACGATGCGTGTGTAATATGATACAAGCATGGTGGATACGCCGCTGGTACTTCCTATATATAAGTGTTTGTATGGTATTATATATTGTAGCGTTATTTGAATCATTTCAGTTTGAGACATAGAACATTTTATACAAATAACATACTTTTCACAAGACATTGATTTATAAACAACTTATCTTATGCAAACATATTTTACTTGGTTATTCATTTAACCTTACTTTTATTTATACTTATCATCTGATCTTATCGATTTTCAAATGATTTACAAAGCAAAGCAAATAACAAGGTTCATGACTAAACATTTTCTCAAACATAAGTCATGAAACCTATTTTCACAAAACCTATGTATCTCACAGGCATTTTTATGCTGACGTACCTATTTTCACATGTGTTTTTCAGGAGCTGTTGCATAATATGATCAAGATACACATAGGCAGACTTGGGCTTTAGTGACAATAAAAGATGCAAGACTAGTTAATTATGTTGTATTTCCTTGTTTGATAAGACATTGTAACACTATTATTCAATAAAACAAAACTTCAATTGCCATGGATTTGAAACAATTAATTCTGTTGCAACACTCCCCGACGTTTCCGCCACGTTTCGTATGTTCTACGTGGTCGGGGTGTGACACTGTCGATTCCGGTTTGCAGGATATGGGCTCCTGCAGTCTCTAGCCATATGTCCCGTCTTCTTGCACCAATGGCAACACGATCTCGCACATGACCCGCTGTGGTGCCGTTGACACTTGCGGCACTTCGGCCTATTCCCTAGGTATCCCCCCTAATTTTGGTAGTTCAGCCCCCACTGTACGAGTTTCCTGTGCGAGTCCTGTTGTATATAGCTAGGACCCTCACCTTGGTGATCACCCCATATATGCTTGTTACTAATAAGGGCCTTTTTATTGGAAGAGTTACGCTTGGGCAACTTGCCCTCTTCCACCGCCTGATTGGTGAGTTGGTGCGCCAAACGAACGACTTGCTGGATTGTGGGAAGGTTGGCCGCAATTACAGACCCTTGGATTTCCTGGACTAAGCCTCTGAGGTATAGTTCGATTCGTCTAGAAATGGGTTGTGACAAGTTAGGACATAAGGCAGCCAAGTCGTTGGACCTCTTTGTGTACGCCTCAATCTCTGATGCTTCCATCTTCAAACCATAATACTCTACTTCAAGTTTCAGAATGTCGTCCTGGTGACATAATTCCTCCTTGATCAAATCCTTGAAGCGCTCCAGAGGGTGGCGTTCGCGTCCGCCAACCCAAGCATTTGAACTTGTGTGTTCCACCAAGAATACGCTTTCCCTTGTAATGTGCCAGAAGCGTACTCTACTCGTTTGCCGGCAGGGCTTTCACTTTCTTTGAATGTATATTCGATTCTTCGGATCCAGTGTAGAAGGCCGATTACCCCTTTAGTGCCGTCGAATGTGGGAGATTTGCATTCCAGGAACACCTTGAAGGTGCCTATACGTGTTTGAGTGTGCATGGGTTGACTCCCTGTTTGGGTTGCTAAAGCTTCAGCAACCCGTTCATTAATCAAGGTTGTTAGCTGATCCTGAGTCAAGTTGAGACGTCCACTCATGATCTTCACATCGAGGGAAACACATGTAAGAAAGGTGTCGCATAAGTGCTAAGTATGGGATGACAGAAGAGGGTAAGCACACAGGGTTTTCAATCAGTGGCTATGTCAACTACGTATACCATAAATGATGCACAACTTAACAAACAGGCAGGCAATAGAAACACAAACCATATTACCTATAGTATTGAGCCTTGCACAAGGAGCGAAGTGTTGTTGTGGATCGTTGAGTACTGTGCAGGTTATAGTCCGGTTTTGTCAAAAAGTTATTCCCTTTTTTAAAACCAAGTTCACTATAACCAATGGCTCTGATACCAATCTGTCACACCCCCAAATTCTACTCGCGGAGTATCACCGCAGGAGGCGTGACATGACCAGGATCGAGCCACCAATCATACTGAACGATATATGTAAAGTAAATAAAAACCAACCAATCAATACAATTGGTGCCAAACAAAAATCAATCAAGTTAAGTTACCAGCGGAAGCATAAAATTGAAAACCAAAACATAAGTTATTAGTTCATAAGGTTTAACATGGAACTCAACAGTCCATGTCCCACAATGACCTCGTCCTCTTGTGCAAGCTCCAGCTAAACACCTAACGACCTGCAAGGCATATAGTAACGTATCAACAACAAAGTTGAGCGAGTTCACAGTTGGGTGTTCGTTTTAGATTGTTTCAAAACATAAGTTTCCATTAACTGGCTTACTTGCCGCGGGGGTTACCCCATAGTTTAAAACATGATTAACCTTTCCTTTTTACTCTGGCTCCCAGCCGTGGGGGCTACCCCATGTATATCCCACTAGACCTGTTACCATATCGACTACTGACTGAAGTAAGTTGGTGCCCTAGCGTCAATGTCTATCATCATTGACATGCCATAGTCCAGTAGTCCACGCCCGTCCTCTGCGGCACGGTGTGAGGCTTGTCAAACCTAATAGCGCTATTTAACTAATGACCCACGCGCCATTGGCCTCGGCGATTAAGTCGATACAAAATGAGGGACTTAATGATAGATTTTTTGGTCTAGTAACAATGTTATCACCCTTCAATAAAGAGGATGCAGTACGTGTCCCATATAATGAGATCACGCAGGTTCCAAATGTTGTCACCCTTCAATTAAGAGGGTGTAGTACGTGTTCCAGACCAGGAGATCACGCAGTTTCCGTTTTAATCCTTTACCCATTCCCAACCACCGGGAATCCCATGCCTTGTAGAAAGTGTGAACCCACCTTAGGTTAGCTCGGCAGATACACAAAAGGTCAATCGAGCTGCTATTGGTCAACCATGTCCTAACATGGTTACCATACAAGTCAGGTCTAGGTTCAAATAGTGCACGTAAGTTTGCACATAAGCTAGCAAGTCACGAACACATAACGATCATGGCATACACATAGATCACATTAACAGTCAAGTACACACATAAGATCCAACTTGTGCGACTCAGATGATTGGGCCGTTGAGCTTGTGCGAGCCCAATCATCTTGTGCGAGCAAATAAACCCAATGATCACCAGGCCCAACCTGTTGTGCGTCCAGCACAATCTTGTGCGACTCACAATGGGTTGTGCGATCCAACATGTCACACCCCGACCGCGTAAAACAACAAATCGCGGCGGAAATATCGGGGCGTGTCGTAACAGAATAAATTGTTTCATAACCATGGCATACAAAGTTTTATTTATTTATTAAACAAGGGTGTTATATTGTCTTGAACAGTAAACAAAAGAGTTTATAACATAATTAAACATAGTCTAGCTTCATTTTAAGTCTCTAAGGCACAGGTCCGCCCTAGTGTCATGATCATCATCCTACGGAAAAGCACCTGAAAACACATGTGAAAGTAGGTACGTCAGCATAAAAATGCCTGTGAGATACATAGGTTTGTGAAAATAGGATTCATGACTTGTATTTGAGAAAATGTTTAGTCATGAACCTTGTAATTTGCTTTGTCTTGTAAATCATTTGAAAAACGATAAGATCAGATGATATGTATAAATAAATGTAAGGCTAAATGAATAAACATGTAAAATGAGTTTGTATAAGATAAGTTGGTTGTAAAACAATGTCTTATGAAAAGTATGTTATTTGTATAAAATGTTATATGTATCAAACTGAAATGATTTAAATAACGTTACGCTATGTAATATTATACAAACACTTATATATAGGAAGTACCAGCGGCGTATCCACCATGTTTGTATCATATTACACACGTATCGTTACTCAAATCACTTACCCAAACAACCACCAATGTAACTTGTTCATGTACAAACCAATTGTCAAGTGTTATTGTGTAAACCATATCAAAATGTCTATGTCCAATGTAAACCACCAAATGTGTATATCAATGTCAAAATGTTTATGTTCAATGTAGATCATGTAATGTGTAACCAAAATGTCATGTATGGTAGTGAAATATCTATATCAACTAAACCATATGTAAAATGCACAAAAACAAGGTATTGAAGTAAAACATAGTTTAAATCAAAGTTATGTTTTGTGTAACAAATGCATGCTATACTGATACAAACATTTATGCGGTATTGTTAATATGCATACATCCAAGCCTTGAGACTGTGGCGATAAACCCTTAAACAAATTAAAGGTTTATCTAAGTTATGTATATCGAATTCGGTCATTCCTTTCATCCCCTTTCCCTGGGATGTCCGGAACGGGAGTTGTCAATTCCTATGGTACCACTACCTACTAACGAATGCCGTAATTAATGTTAATGAATGTATTGTTCCATGTTAAACAAACCAAATGTCATAACAAAATGTAAGCATGTGAAAACGATGCACTAAGTATGTAATCAAATGAACATACATAGCGTGAAATGTCATGTAAAACAATGTACTAAGTAATGCACACAATGGGCACACCTAGCATGAAAAGTAATGTAAAACAATGTACTAAGTAATGCACACAATGGGCACACCTAGCATGAAATGCAATGTAAAACAATGTACTAAGTAATGCACACAATGGGCACACCTAGCATGAAATGTAATGTAAAACAATGTACTAAGTAATGCACACAATGGGCACACCTAGCATGAAATGTAATGAAATCATGTACTATAATGTACTAACGAACATAGCATGTATATGATGTGAAAACAGGAAAGCATGAAAGTAACAAGTAAGCACATGTGTTTCACCCCAAAACAGTTTGGAAAACAGTAAAAGAGGGGTCTATGTACTCACTTGTGATTGCTCAGATGTCTAAAGATAATCACCAAGTAATGCTAGAGATCTCGTAATCAAACGGCACCTAATATAGGTAACTATGTTAATAAACCGGACCTTAATCGGAAGATCGGGTAGCATGAGGGTTTGTAAACCAAACGAGTGTAGAGACTCGTGTCATTTGGTTTAACAAAGCCTACATACTAAATGAAACCTAACATAAATGTTTACGACTCATTACGACCCGTTTAGGAAGCTTATGCTACTTTAACGCGTCGTTCGCGTGAAACGCGTTCGGACCGCCTAACTAGCCCTATGACAAGCGTTATATGCCTAAACATGTTACATAATCAGTTATGTGACAAAGGTTTAGGTTACATATGCTTAATTACCAATTATACATGAAAAGGGTATTCTGGTAATTTACCTAAGGCATATAAACTACCTATCATACAACTACTTAAACGATGTGACCATAAGGTATAACCTCGGAAGGTTATTCCCTACCTACTATGGTCACCTAATGTATTTGGTCGGATCCTAATGATCGACCAAACTGGGTCGGGTTCGAGGTATAAGCGATTTATTAGATCGCTTACCCTACGACCCTAGACAACGTGGTAATCAGTAGGCATAGTCCCAAGGGACTATGACCATCGTGATTACAATCACGTTGCGAAGTTCAAACGAACTTCGCATTGACCATTACTGGTCAACGCTGAAAGTCAAACAAAGTTTGACTTTCTGACTCGAAAAGCAGTAAAAATAAGGAAAAGAACGAAAGAATACTTACGAAGGGTCCCCGAATGCTAATCTAGATCAATATAGTTCAGGTATGAAACAAGGTTTCAACTTAGAACACAATCAATTAGATTCTAGTGCTTTAAAACAATGAAAGGCATGGGGTATATATAGTTTTCGGTGAACCGTTGAGATCGTTTCATGGAAAACGTGCCTTAATCCCATCCGTACATGTGTTGCAAAGTTATGGTGTTTAGGTGTTTAAATTCCATCCATACATGTGTTGCAAAGTTATGGTGTTTAGGTGTTTAAATTCCATCCATACATGTGTTGCAAAGTTATGGTGCCAAAATTCCATCCTTATCCGCTGACTAAGCAAGTTAGAATGTGTGGTTGTGAATTAAACAACGGCTAATACATCGAATCTGGTCCTGAAAACGCAAAACTGAGTTTTCTGCATGTTTTCTGTCCAGCATAGGCAGTCGCGTAGCGCGACTGGTAAAGCCTATAGGGCTCGCGCTACGCTAGCATGTACCAGCTTCAGAAAAGTTTCAAAATTTACAGTTTTGGTCCCTGTGGTGTTTTAAGGCCTTTTTCGATGTGTTTGAACCCCGTTAACCTCATTTCAAGGCTCTAAAATGAAGTTAAAGTATAGGGAACTCAAAACATGCTCAAAAATATCTCGGATGATGGTTCGTTTGGTCGTACGAACGCGATGTTCGCTTAATTACGACGGAATGCGCACAAGCGCGAAAAACGATCCAAATGACGAAACGAATGGATTTTTCTTATGGCGAACACTAAAATATAATATAGTCATGCTTACATAAATTTTTGGATGTCCGGATGTATTCAGAACGTAAGTTATGCGCGAAAATGCAAACTTGTGCACTTTTTGACACTTTTAGTCCCTGAATGACCCAAAAGTTTATTTTAGCACACCGAACCCCTCAAAGCCTATTTCTAAGCTATGTAGAGGATATTTAAGGTGTGTTTAACTTATGGTCATGTTCCGGAATGTTCGTTACAGTTCAAATTGACATACTTTCGCAGTTTGTCATATTTAGTCCCTGTAAGCGAATTAACTTGTTTTTGCCATACCAAAGCCTTCAAAACTTATTTCTAAGTTATGTAAAGGTTATTTAAGGTATGTTGAGTATATGTTGATGTTCCAGAGTATTTCTCGCATTAAACTGAGTACGTTAACGCACTAGTTTGCGTATAACTCTCCAGAAAGTGATGTAGAGTTTGGATTTGAACAAAAATCAAAACATGAAAAATGTAAAACACAATTAAACAAACATTGGGATCAAATAACATTGTTTTATTGATAATAGAACTGTTCACAATGATTACAAGCACAGTTGTTACAGTCTCCCCTACTTGTGGAAATTTCGTCCCGAAATTTATTTAGAGGAAACTCGTGGAAACAGATGTGGATATTTCGCCTTCATTTGATCTTCGCGTTCCCAAGTAAACTCAGGTCCACGTTTAGCTTCCCAGCGAACTTTGACCAAAGGAATGCGCTTACGTTTAAGCCACTTGACTTCACGTTCCATGATTTCCACTGGTTTCTCAACAAATTTCAGTGATTTGCCAACACGAATTTCGTCAAGCGGTATGGAGAAGTTCTCATCAGCTGAACACTTCTTGAGATTGGACACGTGAAAAGTTGGATGAACATTTCCAAGTTCAGGAGGTAACTCAAGTCTGTAGGCTACCTTTCCGATTCTTTCGACGATCTTGAATGGTCCAACGTATCTAGGTGCAAGTTTTCCTTTCTTTCCAAATCTGATCACACCTTTCCAAGGTGAGACCTTAAGTAATACACGATCACCGACTTGAAATTCCAAGGCTTTGCGTTTTGGGTCCGCGTAAATCTTCTGACGGTTTCTAGCTGCCTGAAGGTTATCACGAACTTTCTTGACCTTGTCAGTTGTCTCTAAAATGAGGGCAGGTCCAGTAATTTGAGCCTCGCCAATCTCATTCCAGCAGACTGGTGAACGACATTTTCGACCATAGAGAGCCTCGAAAGGAGCCATTTTGATGCTAGTGTGATAACTGTTGTTGTAGGAGAATTCAATCAATTTAAGATGTGAATCCCAGCTACCACCAAAATCGATCACACAAGCTCTTAGCATATCCTCCAGAGTCTGGATTGTTCTCTCAGATTGACCATCCGTTTGCGGATGATAAGCTGTGCTCAGATTAAGTTGGGTCCCCATAGCAGATTGCATGGTTCTCCAAAAGTGAGAAGTGAAACGAGCATCTCTGTCAGAAATGATGTTCAACGGAACACCATGTCGAGCTACAATTTCATCCACATAGATTTGTGCAAGTCTGTCAGCAGGAAAATCCTCACGGATTGGCAAGAAATGTGCTGACTTTGTAAGACGATCAACGACTACCCAGATGGCATCATGACCCTTCTTTGTGCGTGGAAGTTTGGTAACAAGATCCATAGTAATGTTCTCCCATTTCCAAACTGGGATCTCTGGTTGCACCAATAAACCAGAAGGACGTTGATGTTCAGCCTTAACCTTAAGACAAGTAAGGCATTTGGATACGTATAAGGCAATGTCTTTCTTCATACCAGGCCACCAATAGTGAATACGAAGATCCTTATACATCTTATCTGAGCCCGGATGAATAGAATAACGAGACTTATGGGCTTCATCCATAAGCAAGGTACGAAGATCATCCTGGCTTGGGACCCACAAACGGTCCATGAAGTAATATGATCCATTGTCCTTCAATTCAAGAGCAGGTGTTATGTGATAAGGGGATTCCTTATCCATCAAACCTTGTGAAACACAAGATTGTTGAGACTGAGAAATGCGTGCTTGAATATCGGATCGAGCTTGAATGACAGATTGAACACGTACACAATGAAGCTTAGTACGTTCCTTACGACTCAATGCATCAGCTACGACATTCGCCTTACCAGGATGGTAGCGAATTTCGCAATCATAGTCGTTTAAAAGCTCAACCCAACGTCGTTGCCTCATGTTGAGTTCTTTCTGGTTGAAGATATGCTGAAGACTTTTGTGGTCAGTGAAAACCACACATTTTGTACCGTACAAATAGTGTCTCCAGATCTTGAGAGCAAAGACAACTGCACCTAACTCAAGATCATGAGTGGTGTAGTTCTTCTTGTAGGTCCCTCTCGGATGAGATAAAACCTTATCCTTGTTATATCAAACACACTAGCGAGTGCGGAATCCAAGCTAGCATGCAACCGAGATTTTATACGAGAACAAGCACAAACACAACACACAAGATTCACCGATTAACACCACATGTATTAATACGAATGAAGGGTCCGGTTACAAGCTCAATGTTTACAGAAGTATTCTATAAACTCTCAAAGTTCTCTCGTGTGTGTGCTCTCTCCTCTCTATGTGTTCTCTCCTTTTTTTTCACACAACACACTACATGGGTATATATACCCGACACAGCAGGTCTGGTCGAAGGATCAGACAGAGTGAACGAAAGATCATCTGTCGACCAGAAAACCCATCGAAAGATCACATACACCACGAAGGATGATATCCTTCGTGGTCTATCCTTCGAGTTCATCCATCGAAGGTTATGTTTCGAACTCATCTATCGAGGTCCATCTTTCGAGCTCATCATCGAAGGATATAAAACAATCCTTCGATGACACATCCTTCGACACAGCCAGCTTACAACATTTCTCTAACTGTTTGGTCAAGTCAAGCCAGGAGGATGGTTGACTTGGTCAAACTTACATCAACCTTACATTAAAGACATCGTTTTGTAACATGACGAAATACAGACAAAGCACAGACACAAGTGCACCAACAAACTCCCCCTTGGCTGTAGCTTTGTCTCGATCTTCGTGTCTTCAAGTCTTCAAGGCCGAGTCGAACCGAGCCGAGTCGCGTCCACACAAAGTGCATCAACAAACTCCCCCTTGGACGCTACTCGCGATGGTTCGTCTTCTGTCACATTCATGTCGGAGGATCTTCAAAGTCTTCACGCGTCGTAAGTAGAAAGTGTATCAACAAACTCCCCATTTAACTTAGGAAGTGTGTTGACAAACTCCCCCTTAGATTGAATTCTCCATTGAGTCATGCTCGTGAGTCTTTTGACTTGTCAATTCTTCAGATCCTTGTGGTGTTGATGAAGGGACAGCGGCAACTCGATCACTTTATCCTTTGAGTGCCTCCACTTCGTGTCTTCATTCCAAAGCTTTTCATCGAACATGTTCTCCTCGCCTTTAGCATCTGCACATGCAAGAAAGCTAAACGCATAATGAGAACAACCGCTTGGAATATAGTTAACATTTAAACTAACGACACATATGAGATCAAATCTCAATCAAACACCAACCGACAGCAGTTTGAAAGTTTAGAAAAATATTCATTTTAATCCTTTAACTTTCAAAACTCGTTAACTTCGACTGTTTATGAAGATGCAATTGTTTTCCAGCTTACGATCAGGATTTTGGGTAGGATAGACTCGAGTTCCAACATCGGTCAATAAAAAACTAAACTAGAAGAAAAATCTTTTTGGATTTTATAAAGTTTAAATTAAAACACACCTAAAATCTTTTTGAAATTTTCATTTTTCAATGTAAAGACGGAAAACAATAAATAAATATGTACAAAGATGCATAAACAGGAAACATTAAATAAATATTTACAGACATTCTTTTTGCGAGTTTCGAGGGTAAGAGAATCATATCAGTGTACGGTCATGCCAAAACACTCTTGTTGTTCAATTAGATAACATTAAGATAAGCATCCTATAACAATTATCGGTATTGTTGTCCACATAAGCTCAACTTATCATTTGTAATCATGGCGAGGGGATACGTTAAAGGTATGATTTATACTTACCGACCGGTGTTCATCCACATCACGACACATTCCCGTATCAAGGTATGCACGAGGATTCATCTTACCGGTGAGTATACCGATTATCATCTGTTTGACCGTATATGATGTGAGATTCTCACTTATTTTGATTTGAAAACAAGCCCTATGTGATATAATCACTTATTGATGAGGAACTTGATTTTCGATGCATGAGGGCACAGGAGCAAGTCCGTGAACAGGTCAGTACTTTCGTACAGCAGAGAGACGAACTTGACTCCCGGAAAGAATTTGTGATATTTTATCACTTATTTGTTTGGACATGTGATTGTTGATCACTTATTGAGGTCGTATGCAGTATGTACACGTATGTATAGTATCATGGAAGATCTAGACTTGCGTCCCCGTTATTTTTCGGTAAAAGATACAACCATGATACCCAGATGATAAGCAGCATAAAGACCGAATATCTCAGAACCTCGGCAATCTCTCAAACGAAATTTCGGTACTAAGACCATATGCCAATGAATGGTTCCCACCCAATCTTCAGTCGGATTTAAGTTTATATCACCCTGCACACTTTAAAATGATTGTGAGCCTACCGATACATCTTATATAGAGCTGCTTATCGCTTTTCATTTAAGGTTTAAAGAGGTTTAGACAGACCACTGATGTACTATCATTTTCTCTTTTTCTCGCCAGGAAACTCATTTTTGTTTTTCTATTGTTTTTGTGTTTTTGAAATTTTTTTGATGTTTTTGGATTTTCAGATTTTGGATTACTCCCCCTAAAATCAACAAACTATAACAAAATTAAAAGACACACAAGGATATTTACAAAAATGATTTTCCGATGTCGGATAACTCATGTTTTACCTCAAAGCCGTTTACCAAAATTAAGTTTTAATCAGAAATGATTTAGCGAATTTTGGAAAAATCAGTTGGCATGTCGGTAAGCGGTGCGGGCCATGACAACATTGTCTGGCCAAAGAGTGCTGAACGAGATAATAATTCACAAAGCAGCTTAAATATCGACAAGAATAGGAGAGATTAGAAATTTAAAACCGTATCCTTCAATTGCATCGTGCATTGCAAGGAATCTGAGTGCTTTCCCAAACTGGATATCCACCCGTTGTGGATTTCAAAGTTGATTCTTTGTAGCTACTTAGAAATCTCTTGACAG
>JARYGA010010190.1:0-30575 GCA_030545235.1 Helianthus tuberosus
AATTAAGGTACAATAATTTGAAGATACGGAAATACCCTTAGGTACCCTATTAAGAATTTATAGTGGTACTTTGGGTATTCATACAGGGTTGTAACTTGCGCCTTGTACTTCGTTTCTTTGCAAGAGACGGGTACTAAGGATTTCCGTGGAAAACGCAAGAGATAATAAAATGGAAGAAATTACGGGGTAGTCTGTTCTTCAAGGAATACGATTCCTTGATTGTCGGTATTGTAGGGAATACGTTGTTTATACATGCCATCATAATTGTACATTGCAATGCAAAATAAAAGATTTATTTATAAACAACAACAACTGTTTCATGGACCTTGACAATAAAAGAAAATAATACATAAGGTTTGATTATTTCCAAATAACATTGTCTTCTAGTTGGTCCGATGCTCATCCCTGCGCTGGATTAGCATTAGCATTCTTTGGGCAATTTCTTCGGAAATGGCTCATCTCGCCACAGTTGAAGCAAGGACCTCGTGGAAGACGAGCTTGAGCAGGATTTACTTGAGGTTGGTTTGGACCAGCTTGGTTCGGGGTAAAACGACAAGCATTTGCCAGGTGACCGAGTCGCCCACATGATGCACACAAACGACACTGTAGGTGAGCTAAGTGGTGTGCATTACATTTGTCGCATATCGGTGCGGTACCGGCATAAGGTTTCCTTGCAGGAGGCTGAGCTGGTTGGTGGCGGATGTTTTGGTTGGGTTGTGCAGCAATCGCAAAATTCTGCGAAGCCTTACGCTTCTTCTCCTTGGACGCCTCAGCATGTTCTTCCTTTGGTTCTACTTGAGCAGTTTTGTCGGATGGTCTTGGGTCGCCTTTTCGAAAAAGCTTCTTCTTCCTGATGTGGGATTCTGTTAGGGTGGCAGACAGTTCAATGGCTTGTCTGACAGTAGTAGGGTTACTGCCAGTAACAATATCCTGAACTAGGTCAGGAAGACCATCAGTATATTTCTCGATCGCCTTATCCACAGGAGTAACCATAGCGGGACACAACAGGCTCAATTCTTCAAAACGGTCAGTATAGGCTCGATGTTCACCACTGTCTTGCTTCAAATCATCAAACTCCCTCTCCAAAGCTCGCAATTCATGACGAGGACAGAACTCCCTCATCATAAGAGCTCTAAGCTCGGCCCAAGTCTGTGCTAGTGCAACTTCAGCACCCCGGTCTCTCATAATCCCGTTCCACCACGTAAGAGCCCTCTTCTGAAACACACTCGAAGAAAACTCGACCTTGCGATTTTCAGGACACTGAACGTGACGGAATGTATTCTCAATGCTCTCGAACCACTGTAGAAGCCCAGTTGCTCCCTCGGAACCACTAAACTTGAGCGGTTTGGCCGAGTTGAAACTTTTGAAGTTGCATGGAGCATTGTTGTTGTTGATGGCTTGTATTACTTGAGCACAAAGATTTGGGAAGGCAACAGCCATTTGCTGCGCGATGATTTCCGCCAGCTCGGCAGGCGCCATCTGATTTTCGCGTCGAGGAGGCATTCTAAAAGAGGAACATGAAAGGAAACGAGTGAGTGATTTAGACGAAAAGAATGAGATGAGACAAATCTGATGAAGGCAAGGATAGTGGTCATTTGTTCGCTTTACAAAGCAAACAATCTACACACAGTGACTAATCAAAGTAAATGGGTCAAAAATAATGTATTGCGAAGACATGCTCGCCTATAAGTGAACACTCATCCCAAGAATTCCCAGGTAAGCACAACTGGTCTCGCGTCTGATGAGATGTATACGAAGTGCTTGCCTAGACAGAAAACCCAGAATACAGGCATTCACCCTTCCAGTTTGCACGTGTCCACATTATTTAAAACCCAAAACCTTGACGAGATTTTTGAAAACTTAAAGGGGTTCAAAACCATATAACAGAGGGTTCAAAACCTAGTAATCAATCATCCTAGAACAGATGATTAGTTTTCAAAGCGGTTTCGAAATTTTTGTTCTTGTTGTGGTCGTCGCCTAAGGATAGGTGACGGTATTGTTTTATGACTAAACGCAAGTAAACTCGCGTTAGGGTCCTAGAAAAGTTATAGACTAGGTCAAAGCATTACTAATAACCTAATTCCCTATAACCATTGGCTCTGATACCATCTTTTCTGTCACACCCCGACCACGTGGAACATACAAAACGTGGCGGAAACGTCGGGGAGTGTTGTAACAGAATTAATGTTTCAAATCCATGGCAATTGAAGTTTCGTTTTATTAATTAAAAGTGTTACAATGTCTTAACAAACAAGGAAAATACCACATAATTAACTAGTCTTGCATCTTTTATTGTCACTAAAGCCCAAGTCTGCCTATGTGTATCTTGATCATCTTATGCAACAGTTCCTGAAAAACACATGTGAAAATATGGTACGTCAGCATAAAAATGCCGGTGAGATACATAGGTTTTGTAAAAAATAGGTTTCATGACTTATGTTTGAGAAAATGTTTAGTCATGAACCTTGTTATTTGCTTTGTTTTGTAAATCATTTGGAAATCGATAAGATCAGATGATATGTATAAATAATGTATAATGTATGGTTAAATGAATAACCATGTAAAATGAGTTTGTATTAGATAAGTTGTTTGTAAATCAATGTCTTGTGAAAAATATGTTATTTGTATAAAATGTTCTATGTCTCAACCTGAAATGATTCAAATAACGCTACAATATGTAATACAATACAAACACTTATATATAGGAAGTACCAGCGGCGTATCCACCATGCTTGTATCATATTACACATGCCTCGTTACTTAATCACTTACTCAAACCAAACCAAACAATGTAAGATGTCTATGTTTAAACCAATTGCCAAAAGTATTGAATAATATGTCAAAATGTTATGTCAAGATGTAAACCATGTAATGTGTAACCAAAATGATATGTATGGCTAGTGAAATGTATCAACTAAACCATATGCACAAGAACATAATATTGAAGTAAAACTTGGTTTAAATCAAAGTTATGTTTTGTGTAGTAAATGCATGATCAATGTAAATCATGTAATATGCATCCAAAATGTAAGTATGTGATGAATAACAAATGTACTAAGTATGAAGAACAATGCAACGATTGAACATACATAGCATGTGAACTGTACTAAGTATGCAACAACATACATACGTAGCATGCGACCTGTACTAAGTATGCAACAATAGACATACGTAGCATGTGATGTAATGTAAAACAATGTACTAAGTAATGCACACAATGGCACACCTAGTATGAAATGTAATGAAATCATGTACTATAATGTACTAATGAACATAGGAAGTATATGATGTGAAAACGGAAAGCATGAAAGTAACAAGTAGGCACATGTGTTCCACCCCAAAACAGTTTGGAAAACAGTAAAAGAGGGGTCTATGTACTCACTTGAGATTGCTCAGATGTCTAAAGATAATCACCAAGCAAAGCTAGAGATCACGGAAATCAACCGGCACCTAAATAGGTAACTATGTTAATTAACCGGACCTAAATCGGAAGATTGGGTAGCATTAGGGTTTGTAAACCAAATGAGTGTAGGAACTCATATGATATGGTTTAACAAAGCCTACATACTAAATGAAACTTAACCTAAGACTTATCGACCCATTACGACCCGTTTAGGAAGCTTATGCTACTTTAACGCGTCGTTCGCGTAAAACGCGTTCGGAACGCCTAACCAGCCCTATGACAAGTGTTATATGCCTAAACATGTTACATAATCAGTTATGTGGCAAAAGTTTAGGTTACATATGCTAAATTACCAATTATACATGAAAAGGGTATCCTGGTAATTTACCTAAGGCATATAAACTACCTATCATACAACTACTTAAACGAAGTGACCATAGGGTATAACCTCGGAAGGTTATTCCCTACCTACTATGGCCACCTAATGTATTTGGTCGGATCCTAATGATCGACCAAATGGGTCGAGTTCGAAGGTATAGGCGATTTATCAGATCGCCTACCCTACGACTCTAGACAACGTGGTAATCAGTGGGCATAGTCCCAAAGGACTATGACCAACGTGATTACACTCACGTTGCGAAGTTCAAACGAACTTCGCATTGACCATTACTGGTCAACGCTGAAAGTCAAACAAAGTTTGACTTTCGGACTCGAAAAGCAGTAAAAATAAGGAAAAGAACGAAAGAATACTAACCCAGGGTCCCCGAATGCTAATCCCGACTTCAAGATCTCTCAAAATCAGAATTCTTGTAAGTTTTGCATTGGGGTGTTGGGGTATTTATAGTATTCGGGTAACCGTTGAGATCGTTTCTTGGAAAAGGGGAAACGATCAAGGCCGTACACTTGTCGGAACCTTATGGTGCCTAAAAGTGATCCTTATCTTCATGACTAAGCAATTAGGAACTTGTGGTTGTGGGTTAAACTGCTGCAAACAGGCTGTTTGGTACTCTGCATCTGGTCTGCAGACCCCTAGCGCACCGCTACGCTTAAAGTGTAGCGCACCGCTAGGCACTATTTCGGCAGAATTACACTTTTGGTCCCTGAACTGTATTTAGGCCATTTTCGACACGTTTAAGGCCCGTTAACCCCATTTCAAAGCTCTAAAATGAAGTTAAAATATAGGGAACTTAAAATGTGCTCAAAAATATCTCGGATGTCGGTTCGTTTGGCCGTACGAACGCGATGTTCGCTTAATTACGACGGAATGCGCATAAGCGCGAAAAACGATCCAAATGACGCGACGAATGGATTTTTCTTAAGGCGAACACTAAAATATAATATAGTCATGCTCACATAAATTTTTGGAGGTCCGGATGTATTCAGAACGTAAGATACGCGTAAAAATGCAAACTTGTGCACTTTTTGACGCTTTTAGTCCCTGAATGACACAAAAGTTTATTTTAGCATACCGAACACCTCAAAGCCTATTTCTAAGCTATGTGAAGGATATTTATGGTATGTTTAACTTATGGTCATGCTCCGGAAGGTCTGTTACAGTTCAAATTGGCATACTTTCGCAGTTTGTCAACTTTAGTCCCTGTAAGCGATTAAACTTGATTTCACCACACCAAACCTTCCAAAACTTATATATAAGTTATGTAAAGGTTATTTAAGGTATGTTAAGCCTATTTCACTATTCCGGAATGTTTGTTGGATTAAACTGGTTATATCTACACATCAGAGCGCGTATAACCCTCCAGAAAGCGATTTAAAGCTTGAAATCGAACAAGAATTGATATGTGTAAACGATACACATATTTTTACAAATCCCAAGCATGAAATACTATATTTCATTGGTTTGGCGTTTGTTTGATGGTTGGAGTGACACAGGTGTTACAGTTCTTGATAACATGAGGTCACACTTCAATGTTCATAAGAACTTCGGACGGGTTCTTTGGTGTAATCCAATTCTTAACTGCTTCGATCTTCATGGGGTCGACGTAAATACCTTGACTATTGATAATGTGACCGAGAAATTGAACCTCCTCAAGCCAAAATTCGCACTTGGAGAACTTGGCATAGAGGCGATTTCCTTGGAGTAGTTCAAGCACCAAACAAAGATGTTGCGCGTGTTCGGCTTTTGACTTAGAATAGATCAAGATATCATCGATAAACACGATGACGAGGCGATCGAGAAAGGGTTTACACACGCGATTCATTAGATCCATGAAAACTACGGGCGCGTTAGTTAGACCAAAGGGCATAACAACAAATTCATAATGGTCGTATTGGGTTCGAAAAGCGGTTTTGGGTATGTCATCCTCTTGAATTCGTAACTGGTGATAGCCGGAGCGTAGATCGATCTTGGAGAAACATGTAGCACCTTGTAATTGATCAAACAAGTCATTGATTCGAGGTAAGGGATAGCGATTCTTGATTGTCAGCTTATTGAGTTCCCTGTAATCGATGCACATCCGGAACGATCCATCCTTCTTTTTGACGAAAAGTGTTGGTGCACCTAGTGTCTGTTAACTTCGTCTTAATTGAGTCTTGTGTCTAGATAGGATGAACGAGCACACAATAGGATAGAAATTAGGGTTTGTACATATGTTAGTATGGTATTTCGCTTGAATGTAACAAGGTGCAGTTCAAGCGAAATCAACTTATGTGATTTCGCTTGAAACCAATTTGTGTAATCCTCAAGCGAAATTTCCATTACTATATATAAGTGTTGTGTATCTTCATTTGTAACAGTTGAAGCTAAACCTAGTCATTGTGTGTGAGTCGAGGTGTTGCCAGATTTTACTCAGAAATCATTGTAAAGGCTCAGAAATCAGTACTAGAAAAGAAAGTTAAAAGGAACAAGCTGTTTTGAAGTTGTTTACTTTGATTCCGCCTTAGTAAATGATTGTGAACTGCTCAACTTGACTGTTTAGGGTCACCGATCGATCCAACAAGTGGTATCAGAGCTCAGGACGAGGAGTTCATACCATTACAGCTTGATTTCTTCGGATTCTCATACTTCTACCCATTCTTTTCTGATTTGAACATATTTCAGCGGTGAAAATGAAATGAATTTGACATATATCAAGTGAATCACTGTGTTAACTAATCCCTGAGAGTTTTGGACTTTAATTCAATAAAAATTGGACAAAACTTGTTATTTCGCTTCAAAAGTTGTTCGAAAAAGATGACATCATCAGATTCTGCTTGAAAAGTTTCAAGCGAAACCTCACAAAATGCTTATTCTGCTTGAGAATTACGTCTGATTTCGCTTGAAAGTTTGATTCCGCTTGAAAATACTAGTGTAATTTCAAGCGAAATCTAATCAAATTCATATTTCGCTTGAAAAGTCTGATCTCGCTTGAAAATTCTAGTGATTTCGCTTGAAGCTATTCCGCTTCAAACTGATTTCGCTTGAACTTGTTGTTTTTCAAAAGTTAAAAAATTTTCTAAGTGTTTGCTGATTTTTCAGGTACGTACAAGATGGATGATCTATTCATGAATCTATTTAGTGATATGTATGCCTTTGCTGGAAATTCTGGAGACGATACTTCTCCTAGCAACACCATTGAGAATACGTCGAGTGCAAAGAAAAGCTTATCAGATGCTTTGGGAGTTGAAAGTGATTTTGGAACATATAACAAACCCCCGAAGTTGATGGCTATCGAAGAATACAGTCGGTGGGCCAAGAAGTTTGAAGAATGGTTGAAGGCCTTTGCGTATCCTAGCTGGAAGAGTCTAAAGAATGGATACATTGATGGAGGCAAAACTGGTGAAATCTTGACATCAGCTGAAGAAATAGAATCGTTTGTTGCTGAGCAAAAATGCGTCGCACTGCTGTTTCAGTATGTTCGAGAAGATATAATATCTTTGATCGAGTACAAAAATTCTACAGATCTCTGGCAAAAGTTGAAAGGTAAATGTTTGGGAAGTGCAGAAATAGTGAAAAACAAAAAGAAACTACTAAGAAAAGAGTTTGATTTATTTGGGTGTTTAAAGAATGAATCAGTTTGTAAAATGATTGAGAGGTTTGGGCATTTGAAGCTGGAACTGGCAAGACATGAAATTTTCTATTCTCAAGAAGAGCTAATCGACAAATTGTTTGATTCATTGCCAGACGAGATAGATTGGCAATATTATGCTTTGATGTTGAAGAATACGATCAAGTCTGAGGAGCTTACAGTGGATTTGTTGATTGAAAGACTAGAGAGTCACGAGCTGGAGATAAAGAAAACACACAAAGTCAATCACTCTTCATATCAACAGAACTTGGATTTGTATTATCCAAAAAGCATGATGCCAAAGAATACATCTCCCAAGACAACTTTTTCTGCTGAGAATTCCAACACTTCTAGCAAAGAGAGTCAAAGCAGTGGATTTCACAGTGGTTCTTCGTCACATTCAAGCCAATCAGATGCAAAGAACCTATTTCAATGCAATATCGCTGTAGACTTAAAGAATGCTCAAAACTTCAGCGAGGAGTCGGCAAAGCAACAGATGGTTTTCCTAGCTTCTGTGCTAGAATATTATGAAAGCCTAGTAGCAGGGAAGATTGGCAACACCAACCTGACAAAAGAAGATTACGATCAGATAAATCCTGAGGAGATTGAATTGATCGACATAAGATGGTGTATGGCCATTGCAGTTCGTCGGGCACAGCGTTTCATGGAGATAACTGGAAGAAAGTCTATTGGTGGACCATCTACCATGTTGGGCTTTGACAAGTCTAAAGTGACATGTTTCATGTGTAAACAGAAAGGTCACTTTAAGCGTGAATGCTGAAATGCTTATGCTGATGAGTCTGAAAACCCGTTCAGAGAAGATTATTACAAGAAAGCGATTTATCATCAGAATAAATCAGAACCGCCAAGAATGAAGCAGCTTGAGGATAACAAAGAGAAATCCAGAGCTCTTGCTATGATTCATGACGATGAAGGTTTCGACTGGAGCGAGTTGTTACCTGAAGAGGATGCGGTTGGATATGCTTTCATGGAAAAATCTGGTGAACCTGTTCCTTTTAAAGACAACAGAAATGAAGAACAGAAGTATGGTTACCGAAAGATGATAGCTCAGAACAGAATGATCAGAATATCTGGTACCAATCTTGAAGCAAAAAGAGCGAGGAGATGGGATCCAGACAGAGAATGTTATCTTGACCCCATGGGAAACATTGCTATTGACGATAAGACTCTCGATCTTGAAACCATAATTCAACAAATTGCTGATGAAGAAGAGTATTGGCAAAGAAAATGGTGGGGAAGCGGTGAAGAAAAAGAAGAGAAAGAGAAAGAGAAAGAAGAGAAAGAAGAAAAGCCAAGGAAGGTTGATAATGGGATCATTGACACGACTAAAGAGTTGAATGCTGAAAACATGGGAAAGATGGCTGACAAGGTGCTGGCTGCTAAGGCACTTGAGGTAGACTCTATGTCTGTATTTGAGTCTAAAAGCCAGGTCGGTACAAATGCGTCAATGACTGAGTCAGGTAAGAAAGTCAATGGTGATGTTGACTGCAAAAATTGCATCAAAGAATGCAAAGTTTGTAGTACAATCACTTATCTCAATGGTATGAAAGTTGATGATCTGACTGCTAGAGTCCGAAGTGTTGAGGATCAGATCCTTAACCGTGACAAAATGCTAAAAGCTTCAACTGATAGAATAAAAGAACTGAATGAGAAAATCGAAACTGATAAAATTGATGTAGAAAGAGTTAGGAAAGAAAATGAAAAACCAATTCTTGAAAATCGTCAAATTTCTGAAAGTTTTGAGAAGCTAAAACGCACGGTGAAAGATTCTGATGATAGAAACGGTAAAACATACAAAGAAAATTGTCAATTGCAAAGTGTTTTGAGGGTTAAAGAAGAATTAATCAACCAACAACTGGATGAGATTGCTAAGTTGAAGCTTCAATTTCAAGAAGCCAAAATTGAAAATGAACGCATCCAGTTGAAATTAACCAGTTACAACTCTGCAAGCTTTGTTTTACAACACATTGTTCCTAAACCTATTGGGAAAAACAAAGCGGGCGAAGATGTTTACTCGGATGGAACTGGGGTTGGGTTTCATCAGGTTCCACCGCCAGTTTTAAACAATTATTCAAAGAAAAAGTGTTGGTTGGTTAATGATGAAGATGAAAATGAGGTTAAACTTCCAGAGTCAATTGATGTGACATAGTGTGCAAACTGATATTGTGAAAGGCATGGCTGAAAGTGTTTTGAAGTCTGATAGTGATTCAGTTGAGGATGAAGAGTGTTTTCTAGACAATTACATTCCGAAACCAAAATCCAAAAACAACTTATGTGATGAACCGGGTCTTGTTATGTACAAGATGGCTGGATCTGATAAGTTGTATTCGGATTCTGAGTTTCCTCTGGAGAATGTTAATGTGAACAAATTGAAAAGCGTTTTCAAACTGGTTGAAATTAATTTGTCTGAAGTAGAAGGTTTGAATCAGACAAAGAGGCAAATGAATTTTGAAAAAGATAAAGCTTACTACAAGAAACGGGAGATTACTATTGTTTGGTTGTCACGGGTGATTTTTCAAGGTTTTCATGGGTTTCATTTCTGAAGACGAAAGATGAGACATTTAATAGTTTGATGGCGTTGTTCAGGAAAATTGAAAACTTGTACCAAAGGCGTATCAGAAGAATCAGAAGTGATAATGGTACTGAGTTCAAGAACAGAAAGATGGAAGAATATTGTGATGAAAGAGGTATATTGCATGAATTTAGTGCTCCTTACACTCCGCAGCAGAATGGAGTAGCAGAAAGAAAGAATAGAACGCTAATTGAAACGGCTAGGACGATGCTTGCTGATTCAAAGCTACCAGTTAATTTTTGGGCAGAAGCAGTATCCGTCGCATGCTATACACTCAATCGGGTTCTCACTGTAAAGAAATTCAATAAGACGTGTTTCGAGCTGATTAATAACCGCAAGCCGAACCTGAAGTATTTAGAACCATTTGGGTCTCCCTGTACAGTTCTAGAGCCTTTTGGTAAATTTGATCCAAAGAGCATTGAAGGAATTTTCGTGGGATATCAAATCCATTGAAAAGAGTCTTTTTTCCAAGCTTGAAGCGGATTATTGAAGCACACAATGTTGAGTGTCAAGGTTATACAATGCCACCGCAGAATCCTGGAGATTCATGGCGTTTTCATTATGACACTTTGTAGGATTCGTTTGACATGGAAGAAGAAAAGAAAGAAGAAGAAGATTTCTTTGACGAGTTGGATATTCTGAGAGAGTATGAAGAATCGCAGGAAATGTTTCCAACTGAGTATTCAAGACGACCACGACAAACTTCAAATGACGATGAAGCAGGTCCAAGCAATGCTGGAGAACATGATGATATTCAACAAAATGAAGTTGCTAATGATAATCAGACGGCATAGAATGATAATCAAGAATCTGAGAACATGCCAATATTTGATCATAGTGATTCAGATTCTGAGGGGGAGCAAATTCAGATCTCAAGTCAAACAAACCCAGTCAGTGAACAAGGTGCAAATCAGAATATCACAAATTTGGAAGGCGTGGTAGATGTTTCAGGAGAGGTGATGCCAAGAACACTTTCATATCATCCAGAGGAGTTGATAATCGGAGAGTTGCAGTCAGGAGTCCGCACTAGAAGACAGCCTGATCAAGGGCTTACATGTTTTTATTCAAAAGTTGCTCCTTTACAAACTGACTTTTCACTAAGTTATTTTATCTCGCAGGTTGAACCAAGGACTTATAAAGAGGCGCTTACTGAAGATTCTTGGGTCAATGCGATGCAAGAGGAACTGAGCCAATTCGAGAAGTTAGGTGTGTGGAAGTTAGTAGACTTGCCTGATGGTCAGAGGAAGATAAACACCAAGTGGGTGTTCAAGTGCAAGAGGGATGATAGAGGAGTTGTTGTTCGTAACAAAGCTCGACTCGTAGTCTAGGGTTTCAGTCAGCAGGAGGGTATAGATTTCACTGAAGTACATGCTCCAGTGGCTAGACTAGAAGCGATCAGAATCTTCCTAGCATTTGCATCTTGGAAAAATTTCAAAGTGTATCAGCTAGATGTGAAATCGGCGTTTCCCTATGGGAAGGTAAAAGAGGAGGTATATGTCGGACAGCCACCGGGCTTCACCGATCCAATCCACAAAGACAAGGTTTACTTGCTAGACAAAGCGTTGTATGGTTTACACCAGGCCCCGAGAGCTTGGTACGAGACATTGTCTCAACACCTGCTAGCCAACAGCTTCATTCGTGGAAAAGTGGATGCCACTCTCTTCACTAAAGAGGTTGACGGACATCTTCTGATAGTTCAAATATATGTGGACGACATCATATTTGGGTCAACGAATGAAAATCTGTGCGAAGATTTTGAATGAGTTATGAAGCAGAAATTCGAAATGTCATCGATGGGTGAGATGAAATTCTTTTTGGGACTGCTGGTTGATCAACTACCCAAAGGAATTTTCATACATCAAACGAAGTATGTTCATGATATCTTGGAGAAATTCGGGATGTCAGGTTCTACTCTAGCTTCCACCCCATTAGCGACGAATCATGGGATAAACCCTGATCTCACCGGAGAGAAGGTAGATGAAACAATGTATCGTTCTATGATCGGTTCGTTAATGTATTTGACAGCTTCAAGACCCGATATTATGTACCCAACCTGCCTCGCAGCAAGATTTCAATCTAACCCGAGAACTTCGCTTATGGTGATTGTGAAAAGGATATTACGCTACCTGAAAGGAACTCAATCATTGGGGTTGTGGTATCTAAGAGAAGGCGACTTCATGCTCGAAGGGTATTCCGATTCCGATTTCGGATGCTGCAAAGTTAACGCTAAATCAACAACAGCGGGGTGCCAGTTTTTCGGACCAAGATTGGTCACCTGGCAATGCAAAAAGCAGACCTCTGTGGCTCTATCCACATGTGAAGCAGAGTATGTATCTGCTAGCAGTTGCTGCTCACAGATCTTATGGATCCAGCAACAGATGCGCGACTACGGTTTGCAATTTCTAAACACCCCTATCTTTGTTGATAATGAGGCAGCGATTAACATTACTAAAAATCCTGTTCATCACGCTAAAACAAAACACATTGAAATTCGTCATCACTTCATTCGCGATTGTTTCGAGAAGAAGTTGATACGAATTGAGAAAATCCACACTGATGAGCAAAAAGCTGATTTACATTCCAAAGCATTTGACAAAACTCGTTTTCAATATTTGCTAAAACTGAACGGTATGAAGCTTTTATCGGTGTTGGAAGAGATACTTGGCGTTGATGAAGGAGATATTGTAGATGATGTTGAGAAGCAATCTGCAATGGTTTGTCGATTTTTTACTTGTTTTGGTATTTAGAGGGAGAGTATAGGGTAATATTTTCAGAAAATACAAAAACAATAAAAAATGATAAAAATACAAAAGAATGAGATATTTTCAAAATCCAAAAACAGTATAAAACAGAAAAGAGCTTGTGTAAAAGGGAAAATGATAGTACATCAGCTTGACAGTTATGGTATGCTAAAGAAATGGAATGTTTAAATGCGTTAAACAGTCTCGCTGATGATGTGCCGATAGGTTTTTGCACATTTAGTAGGTTTGTTCGGGATATAAACCTAAATCTTTACTTACTTATTTCGTGGGGAACACTACTTGGATATATAGGTAACCCCTGAAATCTTGTTTGAAAGATCCCTCTTTCTGAGATACTAGGTCTTTATACTCAGTGATATCTGGGGTATTATCCCGGGACTTCTGATTTTGCGGAAGCAATGGCCTAGTCCCCGGAGAATACTTTACCGCATGCTTGAAATATAGCGCCGCCCTCAGCATAAATGATGAAGACAATAAAATTGCTAATCAATGTTGTTGTAACAAAAGATCCTCTAAAGGGGACACACCCAAGTCGAATCGTGATCTCTCTGCTGAACGGTAGTTCTGACCTGAGCTCTCACGTTTTCATACTGTTTCATAATTTATTCCCTTTACAGATATCATCTGTGGTATACTCACCTGTAAGACTGAATATGGGGATCTGGATACGGGAGTATATTCAAGAGGTGGGACACACGTATAAGTTTAAGTCTCTAAAACACTAAATCAGTATCCTGGACAGATTGAAATGTGTGTGAGAATTTAAGTGGATCAGTATATCGACAATCTAAGCGAATTGTTTAATTCTGAGTATGTAATTAAAGCTTAATGGTACTTGTGACTTGTCGAATAGCTGATATGATTTCCTAACACGCTCACCAAAAATATGTTTGTAAATAGTTTACATTTACTACATTTTAGTTTTGTATTTGCTTTCTAGTTTAGAAACTTTATTCAAAATCCAAAAAGATTTTTCATTTCTGCTTTATTTTTGACAAACCAAAGTGGAGAGTTGATCTTCAGATTCACAATTTGAAGCAGATGCAGGAAGTTTCTGGGCTGAAGGATGAGTTTGGAGCTAAACATTATAAGTTTGTGAAAGTTGAAAAGTTAAAGCAAGTTCATTAATTTGAAACTTGTAAATTTTCAGAAATGTTTGAACAAAAAGTCAGTGTGAATTATCTCAGATCAACCAAGGTCATTTAGTTGGACTTGGTAGATTAATTGAGTAATCAGGGTCATTAATTTGGACCTGAATACTTAAATGGATTGCCTAACACTGAAGGTTAGAAGGTAAGTTTTGGATTGAAACTGTTATTGTCATATATCTTATATTTAGGTAGAGATTGTGCAGGTAACAGGAATCCCTATGGCAAAGAAAATATCAAAGTTTGAACAAGAATTCGAGCCCTAGCAGATCGAGAGGGGGAGTCTGCGAAAGAGGGAGTCGGAATTCTGGATCAACAATCAAAGGGGATATTGAAGATAAAGATTGAAGAGAGCGGTTACAATGACAAATTAATTTGGAAAGAGACTAAGACTGAAGACTCGACGCCGAAGACTTCGTCAACATCCAAGGGGGAGTCTGTTGGTGCACCTAGTGTCTATTAACTTCGTCTTAATCGAGTCTTGTGTCTAGATAGGATGAACGAGCACACAATAGGATCGAAATTAGGGTTTGTACATATGTTAGTGTGGTATTTCGCTTGAATGTAACAAGGTGCAGTTCAAGCGAAATCAACTTATGTGATTTCGCTTGAAACCAATTTGTGTCATCCTCAAGAGAAATTTCCATTACTATATATAAGTGTTGTGTGTCTTCATTTGTAACAGTTGAAGCGAAACCTAGTCATTGTGTGTGAGTCGAGGTGCTGCCGGATTTTACTCAGAAATCATTGTAAAGGCTCAGAAATCAGTAATAAAAAGAAAGTTAAAAGGAATAAGCTGTTTTGAAGTTGTTTACTTTGATTCCGCCTTAGTAAATGATTGTGAACTGCTCAACTTGAATGTTTAGGGTCACCGATCGATCCAACAAAAAGGATAGGAGCGCCCCATGGAGACGTGCTAGGGCGAATGAAGCCTTCATCAAGCAATTCCTGGAGTTGACTGGAGAGTTCGCGCATTTCGGATGGAGCGAGATGATAAGGCACTTTGGCGACGGGGTTAGCTCCATGAATAAGGTCAATTCGAAAATCGATATCACGAGATGGCGGTAAACCAAGTAAATCATCAGGAAAGACGTTAGGAAAATCACGAACCACAAGCACCTTTTCCATTGCCTTATCTTTCTTTTCCTTCTCCGCTACCATGATGTGTGCCAAGAAAGCTTTGTATTCCTTGCGAAGGTACTTGCTCGCTTGGACACATGACATGAGTTTTAGTTTCTTCGAAGGAACTTCTCCATAAGCACAGAGTTGGTCACCATTCACGAGAGAGAAGCGAATCATTTTATCGAAACAAACAATTTCAGCGTGATTCTCACGAAGAAAATCCATGCCTACTATGACGTCAAAGCTTCCAAGTTGCATCAGGATAAGATTTATCGGGAAAACGTGATTGTTGAGCTCAAGAGTACAATCACGTAGAACGGAACCAACAGTGACAGTTCTTCCAGTGGCAATTTCTACGTTGAACGCCGATGGGAGGTTAGCGCGTTTACGATTTAGGAGCCTTTCGAATTCGAACGATACGAAACAGTTACCGGCTCCAGTATCAAACAAACACGAAGCATAAATACCATTTAGGAGAAACGTACCATTAACCACATTGTTGTCTGCTTGGGCCTGGCGGGCGTTAATGTTGAAAACTCACCCACGGGCTGCTTGCTGAGCTAGCTGCTGCTAGGGGTGTGCAATAACCGAACCGTTAACCGAAACCGAACCGAAAACTGACAAAACTGAACCAAAATTAAGCGAAACCGAATTAACCAAAAGTCGGTTAATGGATATTTGTTTTTACCATTGGTTAACCGAACCGAATCATTTATTTTTTTATATATTTCTAGCTTTTATACATGTATTTCATGTATTTCATGTTTTATACTTTCATTTCATGTAATAATACCTCTATTTCATTTATTTATGCCATCATTTCATTTATTTATACCTTCATTTCATTTATTTAAACATTTATTCATGCATTTATACCTCTATTTCATTTATTTATACATCCATTTCATGTAGTTATACATCTATTTCATGTATTTATACCTCCATTACATGTATTTCTAAGCAAAAAATTTAGCCATTGTTTGAATTGGTTATTAACCGAAAATTAACCGAACCGAACCGAAAACCAACAAATTAACCGAATTAACCGAACCGATTAACCGATGACTTTGGTTACGGTTACGGATAATGCTAATAACCGCACCGAACCGTGCACACCCCAAGCTGCTGCTGCTGCTGTTGATGTTGTTGTTGCGCTGGTTTCTGTTGTGGCTCTTGCTTCACCACTCTGTTCGGGCAGACATTCGCGAAGTAGTTAGGATCACCACACGCATAGCAGGCTCTTGCGTGAGCAGCGGGGGCAGGAGCTGCTTGTTGTCCCTGGGGAGCGGGAAGTGGAGTTGGCAGAGCAGGAGGAGCTTGAACTTGAGCTTGATGGGGGCAAGTGCAGCAGTTTACGGTAAAGTGTTCGTAAATGTTGTAGTGGACACAAAATTGACAAGCGATCCCAACAGGATGGTGGTAAGTACAAGTAGGGCACAGTGGGTAAGGACCAGTGTACGCACGCTTTGCAGGAGGTGCGTTGGTCATGGGCGCGACTACTTGGCGGTTCTGGTTCTGGGGTTGAGCAGGGATAGCATTGAGTGGAGTGGTTGTGACAGCACGGTTCTTGTTGTTGTTGTTGTTCTTGCGCTTGCGGCGTGAAGATTTCGAAGCTTGAGGTGAAGCGGTTTCAGTAGCAGGAGTAGCAGAAGTAGTGGTGGCTTGGTGAAGACTCTTGGTGGTTTTATTGAAGTAACCAGCCAGAACTCGCTTGTCATTAATCTCGACAGCGAGCAAGAAGGTTTCCTCAATTGTTGTAGTCTTGGCCGCTTGGACGAAATCGGCAACACAATCAGGTAAAGCTCGAATATATTTCTCGATTGTGATGTCTGGAGTTGTGACTTGGCCAGGGCAGATTATACTAAGCTGTTTAAAGCAAGCAGTAAGACCAGCATTGTCACCACCCTCTTGCTTGATGTGCTAGAACTTATCTTCCAGCTTTTGGAGCTCGTGCGGAGGACATAATTCTTTCATCATGATTTCCTTCAATTCCTCCCAAGAAAGTCCATAGGTTGCGTCGTTCCCACGCTTGTTTCGCTCTGCTGTCCACCATTCCAGTGCCCTGGACTGGAAGACACCGGTTGCGTTAACAGTGCGGAGGTTGTCTGGACATCCGCTTTATCGTAGAGTGACTTCAATCGAGTCGAACCATGAAAACATTGCGCTCTGCCCATCTTCCCCAGTGAAGTCCTTGGGTCCACAAGCTTTAAACTGTTTGAAGCTAAAGGTAGCCTTTGGAGAGTCAGTTCTAGATTCCTCAGATGACTTGCTAGCGATTTCATTAATCTCGCTGACGATGTGCGGAATGACCTTAGCCATTTGTTTGGCGACTAGCGAGGTGATGCGTTTGTCAGCGTGATTGAAACGAGCATAGCGAGAAGTATGAGATCCGAATGACGACATTGTCTGCAACAGACATCGTCATAGGATTTAGACGATACACTCTATCTCACCACACAGTACTTAACCAACGTACTTTATAAAGCTCAGGAACACATCAAACACTTAGGTATATATTCATAGAGGCACATAAATCATGTAGGACATAAGCACGTAAGCACAGAATCACATAAGCACGTAGGGAACAAAAGTACGTAATCACGTAAGCACATACTATATTTTGCACGTATTCACCTATCTTTCAAAGTTGCATAAAGCGATCGAGAGTTGCGAAAGCGAGTAGCGATAGCGAGTAGCATAAACAGGGATTAGCGATGCGAATAGCTGGTAGTGTGTCTATGATTTGGTAGCATTTTGAGATGTAAATAGTTGTGCGTGTCGTGCGCATTTAATAAAAGCGAGGAGCGAAAAGCGAATAACTCTCCAAAATCAAAACACATAAGCATTTAAAACCACATAAAACACATAAAACCAACAATTCACAGAGTCAGCGGTGGCGATCCTCAGAATCGAAACACATAAAAGTGATAAAGCGTAAATTCAGCGAAAATCAGAATGTCTCTGGTGTGCTAGACTTTGAGTACCCAAAGTGAGTCGACTATTCTCAAGGACTTCGAGTACGCATGTTGGCTTAATAAACGGTGCTCTCGCCTCAATCCGGGCGAATGGCACGCATCCTTTTGGCCATTACGTGACTCTAGTCGTTGGAACACATCGAGACTTTGGTGAGAGTTTGTAAAACTAAAATATAGAGCGGAATACGTCATTAAGATGCGGGTTTAACCCCTAACTTAACAACTTTATTCCTGTTTGTGTGATAAAATCATGAAATAGATAGGGAGAATCGCGTCGAGGTATGGCTTTCACACCTGACTCTATTGAGATTCTATTGAGATTTTGCGGTTTTCACACCTAATCCCGACCAAATCACTCGTTTGTTTTCGAAAATCGTGTGTGCGAGGTGTTAGCCTTAGTAAAGGCTGAGTGTTTGCACGAAGCTGTAGTATGTGATGTTCTAGCAAAGTTGTGAATTTAGCGACTACGAACGAGAGTATAAAGAGTAAGCTCACGCGAAACCCCTACCAGGTTCGCATAAGGCAGTCTGTTGGTACTTAGACTATAGACTAGGTCAATTATAAGACATCGACCCGGACTAGGTCGAGTCTTGCCTAATTCCCTATAGTTATGGCTCTGATACCAATCTGTCACACCCCAACCGATGGCGGAAACATCGGGGCGCGACACTGAGCGAAACAGATTGTTCAGGAGAAATCCGTAACAACTAATATTACCAAATATTTAACATTACGTCCCATACCATAACATATCAAGCAAAATCGTTATCATAGACATAGTATCTCAAAGACAACTAAATTGTTCCGACAACTCAGATTTAAATGTGACGTTTCTATACCTCCTAACTTAATTCCTTAACAGTAAGCATAGCATAAGCATCTTAAACACCTGTCACATACATTAAAATAAAAGTCAATACACATAGTGTAAAGGTGAGCATACAAGTTTAATAGTATAATAGTAGCGAAAGCGATTTACGCATAACCAGCATGTAGCACGTAGAAAAATAAAGCAGGTAAGTTATCGACAATGAAATATGCACAGACGTGACTGCGAGTTATATAATGCGCAACACATATCACCACTGTGACACGTGAAGAAAAGCACTTAACAACTGATGTGTGCAAAATGCAACATATAAATTACATCAAATGTGGCAAAAAACTAACCCTTTTTTAGTACTAATGTTGGAAAAAGTATGTTTTTGTCTTCCTTTTGTATTTTCAGGATTAAATGAGCTCAAATGAACAAAAGAAGCAAAAAGGCAGCTAAATCTAACATAAATACAAGAAAAGGAACAAACGTGGCATGCTAGACCCCCCGACAGCATCTTCCCAAGCAAAAACAAGATAACAGAAGGCTGAACACGCCCCGTGCTCAGTGAGCACGGGGGCGTGCCCAAGTGTCTGCAGAAAATACAAAGCTGTAAAAGCTTCTATCACCCACCACGGGGGCGTGCCCACCGGACACGTGGCCGTGGTCAACTCTAAGATTCGCAGAATCTGGGAAAATCTTGATAGTACAGATACGCTTCTGCACACGGGGTCGTGCCCAGCGGACACGGGGCGTGGTCAAGTAATGCAGACAAACTGCAATTAATGAAGAAAGCGAAGGAGGATGGACACGGGGACGTGTCCAATGGACACGGGACCGTGCCCGAGCGTCTGTTTAGGCTATAAATAGGGGTGCTTGGCTCATTTGCAAACCATCCCTTGGCACACCACCTCTCTCACACTTCACCCACACTCCACCACCACCACCACCACCACAATACCATCAGTGTATAGATCCTGCAAGGACCTGGGTCAAATTTAGTAGGACCTCCTTCAATACCCACCGGTATTGGATGGCGGGGGTCCAAACTCTTTGATCCCCTCATATGCAAGCTACTATTAATACTTTAACCCGGCTAGTTAGGACTGTATCCCGGCTGACTCAGACTACTTAGCCGAGGGTAACGTCACCTTCAAAAGAGGGGCCTACCATATTATGCATTAATAACTTAATTAATTATCTTTCAATAATCCGACCCTTTAGGATTGTATCCAAGCTGACTCAAACTACTGGGTTGAGGGTAACGTCACCTTCAAAAGAGGGGCCTACTACAATAACAAAGATAATCTCTTAAAAAGTGCAAAAGTGCGGAAATAATCAAAGGTTACACTATACATAAGTCGAATCCAAGTGATTCATCTTGTCTATCTGTTTTTTATTTTATTTTATTTTTCAGCATTTTAGTTAGTTTTATTTTTCTTGTTTAAAAACCTTTTCTAACTTTTGATTTGATTAGACGTTGAGGATAAACCGGTATTAAAAGCTCTTGTGTCCTTGGACGACCTCGGTATCTTACCAACACTATACTACGCTCACGATGGGTGCACTTGCCCATATGTGTGTTTAGTGTTAGTAAATATCGTGTTTTATAAATTTAAAACTTGGCTAACGTGTAAAAGGGCTTAAATTATACATTAAAAACCTATAACACACCGCACACATCAAGTTTTTGGCACCGTTGCCGGGGACACAAGGATTTTAAGAAAGCTTAAAATCGACGGCCTAATCAGTTTTTCAAAACCTTTTTAAAACGCACGCATTTTTTTTACATTTTAGTTAGATTTGCATTTACAGTAACCTGAACACGGGGCCGTGCTCACTGAACATGCCCCGTGCTCAACGAAATCAGTAACTTTAATTAAAATGCCCAGATACAGATCCTGAAGACGGGGCCGTGCTCACTGAACACGGGGCCGTGTCCAGCCTCCGTTTCCGTTTTCATTTTTGTTTTCTGGTCTCGAGACTTTGTTGTGGTCTGCTGAGTGATTCTTATGGATCAATACTCAGGAGGTTACAACTACACCTATGAGGAGGATGATTATAGGGAAAATTATTGCACTAATTATGGTGACCTGCACTCGGTTCAATATTGTAACTTATATCAACCATCCACTTCATACACCTACTATGAGGAGCCCAGGTACGAGCCATCAACTTCATATACATCCTATGAAGACCAAAGGTATGAACCTTCTCCCTCATACTCATATTTTGATGAACCAAGGTATGAGCCTTCATACTCATACTTTGAGGAGCCAAGATATGAGCCACCACCTTCATATGCTTATTACGAGGAACCATGGCGTGAACAACCCACCTCATATGAGTATTATGAAGAACAAAATTACGACCCTTATCCATCATATACTTACAATGAAGAACAATGGTGTGAACCATTCACTTCCCATGAGTACTATGAGGAACAAAGGATCGAACATCCAGATTCGAGCTTTGAAAATCCCGATCCTTACTCTATTGCTGACGTAACCGATAGGATATTAGAACACCTTAAAACTATCGAGCGCTATATAAAAGAATCTCGCGCAAGAGAACAGGAGTCCCACGCAAGAGAAGAATTAGATAAAAAAGATATAGTTGAAAGTGTAAAAATGGAAGAACAAATAAGTGAAAAACCAACACATGAGTTAAACAACGAAAAAGGTGAGTCCGTTAATGTTAAAATTCAAGAAGAGTCTAATTTTGAAGAAATTAATCTCTTGTCACCTTCTTTTGAAAATCATTGTTTAATTCCCACTCATGCTAAGTTTCTAAAAGAGTTAAACACTAACACTAAAATTGATGAAACGGTAAGCATTAAGTTAACTAATGATCAAACCTCGCTAATAAAAGAAGATCCATTTGAAATCAACATTACACCGGTTCCATGTTTTTTTCAAAATTCATTTATTAGTAATGTCACAATCGATAAAGATCTTTGTGTTAACATAATGCCCAACTACATTTTCGAAAAATTAAGTATTAGTGAATTTTCTCCACTTCAAATACCCATTTTTCTATCCATTCGGAAAGTAGTAAAATCAATCGGTGTAGTTGAGGATGTCTTGGTTCAAACAAATCAAATGGTAATCCCAACCGACTTTGTCATCCTCGATGACGCTCCTCTAGTGTTGGGACGACCCTTTGTAAAAACCCATGAAGCTTTGAAAAACTGGAAGTACAATAATCTATCTATTCAATTAGGGGCATTTAAAAAGAGTGTCGATCTTGAGCAGTCAATGAAATATCCATTCGGCAATAATGACCCCCTAATTGAAGATGAAGATGAACCACCCGATACAAGTGAAAAGATTGACCACTTTGTTGAAGAAGAGGCGCCATAGAACAAACTTTTAAAGTTCTTGATCAAAATGAGCAACCCAATAAGGAGTCTCCTAAAGACCCACCTCTTGAGCTCAAAGAACTTCCGAAAGGTTTGGAATATGCTTTTCTAGACAAAGATGGTAAATCACCTGTAATTATTTCGTCTAAATTAAGTAGTTTAGAAAAAGAAAAATTAATTGAACTTTTGAAAAAACACAAAAATGTGATCGCTTGGAAGCTTGTAGATATTAAAGGCATAAGTCCTTCCATGTGCACGTACAAAATTTTAATGAATGATGACTACAAATCGGTAATACAACCACAACGTCGAGTAAATCCAAATGTTCAAGAAGTGGTTAAAAACGAAGTCATCAAATTACTTGACGCCGGACTTATTTATCCTATCTCTGATAGCCCTTGGGTAAGTCCCGTACAAGTAGTTCCAAAGAAAGGAGGTATGGCGGCAATAACTAACGAAAAGAATGAATTAATACCAACGAGAACCGTCACAGGATGGAGGGTATGTATAGATTATAGACGATTAAATGAAGCAACGAGGAAATATCACTTTCCTTTGCCCTTCATTGATCAAATGTTAGAAAGATTATCCGGTCATAAATTTTACTGTTTCTTGGATGGTTTTTCAGGTTACTTTCAAATCCCGATAGCACCCGAAGACCAAGAAAAGACAACCTTCACATGTCCCTATGGAACTTGTGCTTATCGACGCATGCCATTAGTTCTATGTAATGCCCCCGTAACCTTCCAACGTTGCATGGTAGCCATCTTCCATGACATGATAGAAAAGACAATGGAAGTCTTCATGGACGACTTTTCTATCTTTGGGGATTCATACGACCAATGCCTCGATAACCTTGAACGAATGCTATCCCGATGTGAGGAAACTAACCTCACCCTTAACTGGGAAAAATGCCATTTCATGGTAACGGAGGGAATAGTGCTCGGTCATAAAATCTCAAGCGAAGGAATGGAGGTTGATCGAGCAAAAATAGACACTATTTCTCGATTACCACCCCATCCTCCGTTAGAGCAATCAGAAGTTTCCTAGGACATGCCAGATTTTATAGACGGTTTATCAAAGACTTTTCTAAAATCTCAAGGCCCCTAACGAAACTACTTGAAAAAGATGCCCCTTTAATCTTTGACAAGGATTGCAATCAAGCATTTCTAACCCTAAAGGAAATGCTAGTCAATGCACCTATCATGATAGCACCTGATTGGAAATTACCTTTCGAAATCATGTGTGATGCAAGTGACTTTGCAGTTGGAGCTGTTTTGGGACAAAGAAAAGAAAAGCATTTTCACCCAATTTATTATGCTAGTAAAACACTTAACGATGCACAAGAAAATTACACAACAACTGAAAAAGAATTACTAGCTGTGGTATTTGCTTTTGATAAATTTCGTTCTTATCTTATTCTTTCTAAAACAATAGTCTATACAGATCATGCAGCCATTCGATATCTCTTCAAGAAACAGGATGCTAAACCACATTTGATTCAGTGGATTCTGCTCCTCCAAGAATTTGATATTGAAATCAAAGTCAAAAGAGGAGCAGAAAACACTACAGCAGATCATCTTTCTCGCTTAGAAGACCCAACTTTGGAGGCAACCAGGGACGAGCAAATCAACGAAAAATTTCCAACGGAGTCCCTAGAAATGGTGGAATACAGAGAAGAACCATGGTACGCCGACTATGCTAACTACCTAGCTAGCGGTATAGTCGCAAAAGGTTGGCCACATTATCAAAGGAAGAAATTCTTTGCTGATGTAAAGCATTATTTTTGGGAAGATCCTTATCTTTTCAAAATGTGTGCCGACCAACTCATCTGACGGTGCGTACATGGTAGCGAAGCAAGAAGAATTCTCCGCCATTGTCATGAAGGTCCATACGGAGGACATCATGGTGCCACTAGTACCACACAAAAGGTATTTGATTCAGGATTTTATTGGCCAACATTTTACAAAGACGCCCAAAGTCTTGTCAAGACATGTGATGCTTGCCAAAGAACAGGTAATATTTCTTCCAAAAACGAAATGCCACAAAATGGCATTCTTATTTGTGAACTTTTTGATGTGTGGGGACTCGAATTTATGGGACCTTTCCCATCGTCAAAAGGAAACAAATATATACTTGTGGTAGTAGATTACTTGTCTAAATGGGCCGAGGCTGAGGCACTTCCAACAAATGATGGAAGAGTCGTGGTAAGATTTCTGAAAAAATTGTTCTCTCGTTTTGGAACACCTAAAGCATTAATAAGTGATAGAGGTACCCATTTTTGTAATCACCAACTTGATTTAGTAGGACCTCCTTCAATACCCACCAGTATTGGATGGCGGGGGTCCAAACTCTTTGATCCCTTCATATGTAAGCTACTATTAATACTTTAACCCGGCTACTTAGGACTGTATCCCTGCTGACTCAGACTACTTAGCCGAGGGTAACGTCACCTTCAAAAGAGGGGCCTACCATATTATGCATTAATAACTTAATTAATTATCTTTTAATAATTTGACCCTTTAGGATTGTATCCTTGCTGACTCAAACTACAGGGTTAAGGGAATTAAATGACATGTTTCACCCCTAATACTCTCTCCTAGCTAGACGATTCTGGCTCTTCCCTGCAATCCTGGATTTTGATTCATAATCTGGTGTATAACAGTCTGAGTTTAGAAATTTGATTGTTCAGATTACTATATCGAACTCGTTAGCATTGGATTTCGGATTAATTCTTGGGTGTTTCGTTTCCAGATCTTCAATCGCCGCCTTAATCTATGCTTCGATCAGGTTGTATAGAATGATTGTTTTATTGGGTAAACTTGATTTAACAAGATTTCTATATGATTTTGGTAGTAGTATGGACTAGGGTTTTTCGCTAGATTAGGGTTTTCGTTTTTCTTGCTGTTTGGTCTTCTGGTTTTCAGTTTCATCGTGCATGGTGTGTTTTTTCTTTGCTGTTAGTGAGAGTTGTGTTTACTAGTATGGATGAACATAAGAAACCTGGAGTTAACAATCAGGGTGATCGAGGAAAGCCTCCATTGCAGTTCAAGGGTATTTCTAGTCGAGGTTTGAATATTGATGGTTTCACAGCTTGCCCTCGCCGAGGTACAGTGATATCGGATCAACCTGATCCTAAGATGATTAATGTTATTGACGAGCTATCTAAGATTACGGTACCGGTTTCTGTGGAAAATAAGCAATCTGATTCTTTGGGCATGAGAAACATTCTAGATGGAGTAGGAGGTCTGCATGGAAGTCAACCGGAACATGGGAGCACATCAGCGTCAAAATCTTATGCAGATTCTGTTCTTGCAGACAAGACCAAGAAGGTTAACTTTCGCTCTCTTGCTAGTGCAACTGTACATGAGGGGTGTGATGTAGTGTTGCCGAGGAATTCAGTTCGGGTGGTGCAAGGCAAACTGGCTAACACGCTTTATGGGTATTTTTTGGGTGACCGGGTTGCTTTTCCTGTGGTAGAATATTTTGTGAGGATTAACTGGAAACAATATGGCCTACAAAAATCTATGATGAATGCAAACGGCTTTTTCTTTTTCAAGTTTAATGATGAAGTAGGTATGCTCAATGCTCTACAAGGGGGCCCTTGGATTATTAGATCTCAACCCCTCATTCTAAATAAGTGGACACCTACGACTAAGCTGGAAAAAAAGGAGGTAAAGAAGGTTCAAGTTTGGGTGAAAATTCATGAAGTTCCACTTGCGACTTATACTGAAGATGGACTTAGCTTAGTGGCGACAACTATTGGTGTTCCTAAGATGCTAGACACGTATACCACAGCTATATGTAATGAGGTATAGGGTAGAAGTAGTTATGCCCGGGCGTTGATTGAAATTTCTGCTAATAATGAGTTTAAAGAAGAGATTACTATAGCTATTCCAGAACCAGAGGGGGAGGGGTTTGTAAAGGAGACTATGTATGTCGAGTATGAATGGAGTCCCCATCGATGTGCTTCTTGTTGTGTTTTTGGTCATTCGAATGAATCTTGTCCGAAGCAACCTAAGAAAATAGGTAAGCCCATGAATGATAATCAATATCGGAACAACATGACACAAGGCAGTTCAGTTAAGAAGCCTCCTGTTATTGATGAGGATGGATACATTGGGGTCTATGGTAAAAAGGCGGCTAAAAAGAATGGGATCCAAGTTAACAAGCAGAAGTCGAAATTTGAATATAGGCCTGTGATGCCTAAGCCGAAGGGTGAGATCAAAGAAAGGAAAACCGTGAACAGGTTCGAATCTACTAATCCATTTGATGTGCTGAACGAAGTGAATACAGAAGATAAGGATGGGAGTAAAAAGATAGGGGATGATGATGGGTTTGAAGACTCAGATGATGATGAAGTAACTGAGGTTTATAATGAAACGAATGATTTTCTACTAAATGGCTCTCAGAAGCCGATCAATAATACGGGGGCAAGCACTCCTAGTCAAGTAGTTCCTGATGATTAGTCTTGCAGCCTGGAATATAAGGGGGTTGAACCGCCCTCTGAAACAAATGGAGGTTCGGCAGATTGTGAAAGAGAGTAATCTGAGCTTCTGTGCTATTTTAGAGTCACATGTTGATGTGGGTAACCTTAATAAAGTTTGTAAGTCTGTCTTTCGTAATTGGGATTGGACTTCTAATGGAGGCATATGTGATAAGGGTACTAGGATTATTATCGGCTGGAACCCGGATGTGTTTGATGTTATGGTTCTGAATCAATCTTCTCAGGTTATGCATGTTCAGATTAGATTCAAAAGTGACAAGAAGATGATGTTCTGTTCGATAGTTTATGCGACTAACTATTATGTTACAAGAAGAGATTTATGGCAACAACTTTCTATGCATAAGGTGTTGGTTGGTAATCAACCGTGGATAATCATGGGTGATTTTAATTCAGCTCTTAATAGTGAAGACAATTCCATGGGAGCTTCTTCAATCTCGGCTGGTATGAGGGAGTTTCAGAGTTGTGTTGATGATATTGAGGTTTTTGATATCAATCGATCGGGCCTTCACTTTACATGGAATCAAAAACCAAAGGAGGGAGTAGGATTGCTTAAGAAAATTGATAGAGTGTTGGGGAATACCCAGTTTGTGGTTGAGTATCCTAGTTCGGTTGCTTATTTTCACCCGTACATGCTGTCGGATCACTGCCCTTGCATCCTTAAAATCCCTAAAGCGGAAGTCTGTAAACGTAAATCTTTTAAGTTCGCTAATTTTCTGATTCACAAACCAGATTTTTTGGATATTGTGAAACGGTCTTGGGAGTTGAATGTTGATGGTGTGCACCAGTTCCGGGTTGTAAAGAAACTCAGGTTGCTTAAGGGTCCTCTTAGAGCTCTTCTTTTTAAACAGGGGAACTTGCATCGGAAGGTTATTGAGCTTCGAGCTAAATTGGATGGTTTACAAAGTCTTATAGATGCTGACCCGTCTAATGTAGATTTACGAGCTGAAGAATCCTCTCTTACGCATGATTACCAGGAAGCTTCATTGGATGAGGAACGGTTTATCAAGCAAAAGTCAAAGGTGGATTGGTTACAAGCTGGTGATATGAACACGGCTTTCTTTCATTCGTCTCTCAAAACAAGGAATCATCGAAGTAGGATTGATGTCATAAAGGACTCGAGTGGCGTTATGTATGAAGGTGAAAACGTGCAACTGGCTCTAGTGCAACACTATGAAAAATTTCTGGGGTGTCAGGGCGATATATCCATCTATCCTTCGGCTGAGTTATTTGGTAATTCTTTGGATCCTGTAGTTGCTACCCATATGGTTCGTCAGGTGACGGTTGATGAAGTTTGTAAGGCTATGTTTTCGATTGGAATTGACAAAGCCCCAGGGCCAGACGGGTACTCTTCAGCTTTCTTTAAGGGTGCTTGGTCGGTCATCGGGGAAGATGTGTCGAATGCTGTTATTGATTTCTTTTCCACTGGTAAGCTTTTGAGTGAATTAAACCATACTCTTATTGTCCTAGTGCCGAAAATTGCTACCCCTTCTAGTGTTACAGACTACCGTCCTATAGCGTGTTGCAATGTTTTGTACAAGTGTATTAGTAAGATTCTGGCGGATCGTCTTAAAGTGGCGCTGAATATGATTGTCAACGTTAATCAGTCGGCTTTTGTCTCGGGTGGGAAAATTTCGGATAATATCTTACTCACTCAGGAGCTCATGCACAACTATCATAGAAAAGTGGGCCCCCCAAGGTGTGCGTTTAAAGTAGACATTCAGAAAGCGTATGATACCGTTGATTGGAGATTCTTAAGGAGTGTGTTGCTGGGGTTTGGGCTCGATATCAAGATGGTGGATTGGATTATGACTTGTGTGCCAACGCCATCATATTCTATATGTGTTAATGGCAATGTTCATGGATATTTTAGAGGTAAACGGGGGTTACGTCAAGGGGATCCAATATCTCCTTATCTGTTTACGCTGGTTATGGAGATTCTAACGGGTATTCTTCATAATGAAACTAGGATGGACTCCTCATTCAGATTTCATAACAGATGTGAGAAGCAGCAGATTATTAATCTTTGTTTTGCAGATGACCTTTTTCTGTTTGCTAGAGGAGATGTCGGCTCGGCGAAGTGTATTATGGCGGCTCTCTCTAACTTCACTAATATGTCAGGATTGGTCCATAGCGTTCAAAAGAACATGGTTTTCTTTTGTAATGTGCCCCAACAGGTGAAGAATGCTATTCTTAATGTTATGCCTTTTGTGGAAGGCTCCCTCCCGGATAGATATTTGGGAGTTCCTCTGATTTCTACACGGCTTTTATATAAAGATTGTAGTGTCCTTGTTGAAAGACTAGAGAAGCGTATTTCGAACTGGAAGAACAAGCTGCTCTCTTTTGCGGGGCGGTTACAGCTTATTTTGGCGGTCCTCTCTTCTATGCACATTTACTGGTCGTCGGTATTTATTTTACCAGCTCGGGTGACTCATGATCTTGAAGCTAGAATGCGTAATTTTTTATGGATTCAAGATAGCTCGTATCAAAAAGGGAGGGCAAAGGTTTCATGGAATTCTATTTGCACTCCAAAGTATGAAGGAGGTTTGGGTATTAGACGTATAGGTGATGTTAATAAAGCGCTTATGGCAAATCATGTATGGAGTGTTATTACTAAACGGAATTCGCTTTGGGTTGAATGGGTTCATGACTATAAATTAAAAGGTAAGAGTTTCTAGATAGTAAAGATTCCTACCAACTGTTGTTGGAGCTGGAGAAAACTTCTCCAGCTTCGGCCGATGATAAGAAACCATTTGTGGACTTCGCTTGGGGATGGGAGATCGACGTCTGCTTGGTATGATACTTGGAGTGTGTTAGGGCCGCTAGGTAATATCTTGTCGCCCAAAACTATTACGAGTGCAGGTTTTAGACTGGATGATTCTGTTGCGGATATTTATTCAGGGGGTGGTTGGCAATGGCCCATGGCTTGGAGGGATTTGTTTCCTGTGCTTATTCACTTGGACCAGGTCCAACCGGTTGCAGGTAAACGAGATATCCTTCAATGGCGGGTGGGTGATAAGATTAATGAGGTTTCGGCTTCATGCATTTGGGATTCTATTCGGTATAGAGAGGAGGAGGTAGAATGGAGTAAACTAGTCTGGTTCGCTCATTGCATCCCGAGACACTCTTTCTTATTGTGGCTGATTATGAGGAAGAAGTTACTCACTCGAGATGTTATTCTTAGCTGGGATTTCTCGAGGAGAAAAAACATGAATATGATGTGTTGTTTACTTTGTTATGAGAACCATGATTCACATACACATCTATTCTTTGAATGCAAATTTTCTACGCAGGTTTGGGATATGGTTCGGATTAAAGATGGTATGGATAATGTTAACCCAAAATGGGAGGAGATTGTTACTTGGTTGATGGTCAGAATTCGTTCTAAGTTAGCGGCTGATTATGTTAGTAGACTTTTGGTGGCGGCTAGTGCTTATTTCATATGGCAAGAACGTAATTCTAGACTTTTTAAAAACCAGTTGAGACCTCCGGAGCAAGTTTATGAGGCGATTGTCAAGACTGTACGATACAAGCTTATGGGAGTAAAGATGAAGCGGACGGATAGAGTTCGAAAGCTTCTAGGAGAATGGGAGATTGTAGTTAATGACAATGATGGTGATGGCGGTTGATTAGTTTTTGTTTTCGTCTCTAGATTTTAGTCTAGTTGTGTTTTTGTTAGAATGGTGTTTTGTGGTTTTCTCTTTGATTACTTTCATGGGGCATGTCTCATGATTGAACTAGTGTAGGCTCTCTACGCTACTTATTTTATTTGGTTGTGAATATATAGAATCACCGGGGTAACCCCATTACCCAAAAAAAAAAACTACTGGGTTGAGGGTAACGTCACCTTCAAAAGAGGGGCCTACTACAATAACTAAGATAATCTCTT
>JARYGA010010191.1:0-24243 GCA_030545235.1 Helianthus tuberosus
AGACATAGGCCGTGTGCGAATAGACGAGGCCTTTAATTACTGTTTTCGGTTCCTGTTCTTTGTCAAAAATCACTATTTCAGTCCATTAGTTTAAAATTTGTGATTTTAATCCCAACGGTTTCACTTTCGTAACCATTTCAATCCATTATTCTGTTAAGTACAGGGACTGAAATGGTTACGAAAGTGAAACCACAGGGACTGAAATCACAATTTTTAAACTAATGGACTGAAATAGTGATTTTTGACAAACCATAAGGACGAAAACAGTAATTAACTCTATTTTTTAATATAATAACATATATTTCATGTATTATACAAACTATTTCCCCAATTAATAAGAAGATAATAAGGATCAATTGTCTTTATCATGAAAGTCGTCCATCTTAATGTAGAGTTATCATCATATACATAGTCAATACACTTAAAACACGTTATCGAGCACATGACATTATAGCCTAGTGACATTTTGGGGGTGGAATAAGGCTTAAAGACCATTAGGTCCTGAGTTCGATTGCCAATGGTTTTTCCCAGATTTATAGGGTTTCCTCTTGAATTGGTGTATAGGCTTATAGCCTAGGGGAGACGGATATGATCGTGTGGTTCCGCTCGTGACACGATGTGGTCCGTCATTGATCCAAATTCGCAGTTAAAGAAAAAAACATTATCGATATTAAAGGTCAAACATTGCTTATGAGCCCAATATCTTTCTTGTCCATGACTAGGAGATGTTATGGTATCCATCTAAAATACTTAGAATCCGTTCTCCCAATTAAAAAAGTTAAAAAGATTTTAAAATAAGGATACACGCTTTTTTAAAATAACTAATCAATTTTCTCATGGTAGTTATAATTGCAATATGTTATTAAACAGGATTAATTGTGTATTTCTAAATATGTATCATATAGAAAATACCTAATTATTTGAAGACATAATTTTATAATAACACATCTTATGAGAAGTAAGAATACTTATAAAAAACTAAGGTTAATGGTCATATCATGACACATAGATATATATTTGCGTATAAGTTAGAATGATCTAAAACAAAAGTTTGGATGATCTTGAAATTAGGGTTGAAAAAGTAAGGGCATGGGCATAGGACATAGGACATAGGACATAGGACATTGGGCAGGGTGTCAGTCTCCTGTTAGACCATCATGGAGTGCGTGGTCTGTAAGACTAAAGGGTATGGGGGCCGGCTAGGCCCGGCTAGGACCGGCGCCGGTCCCCCACACCGCCCCCCTTAGCCCCGGCTCGGCCCAAACGTCCCCCATGCGCCGGATGAGACGAAGCAAACATGCACACTTTTCAAAAATGGAACGTTATCAACGGCTATTTTTCAAAAAAAAAAAAAAAACTATTTTTCTATAAAAACACTCCCATTTTCACCATTTTTCCCCACTTTCAACCCACAACCCTCTCATTTTTATACCATTTTCTCTCCACTTTTATAAAAAAAATTTATCTTTTCATCCACAATGCCATCTAATTCTTGGTGGTCCTCGTCTTCGGATGAGGAAGAGGAGATGTTTATCGCGAACGTTGTGCTACGGGCGGCGGAGATTCTTATCGAGGAGGAAGAGGAAGACGAAGAGGAAGACGTCTCGTCTGAAAGCGTTATTACCACACAAATACGAGTTAACAGAGACCGCAAAGGTTTATCATTAATAAATTTTATTATCCTTATTTCCTCGTATTTATATATTTTTTACGACAGGAGCGCACGAGAAATTGGTGAACGATTATTTTTCGGATGCACCCCTTTACAATGCCGAGATATTCAGACGCAGATTCCGAATGAGTCGTCGGTTATTCACACGGATTGCTGATGATTTGGCGGGGCTAGACCCGTTTTTCACGCAACGACCCGATGCTCGCGGTTATGAAGGGTTCACCACGTTACAAAAGTGTACTGCGGCCATTCCCCAACTGGCGTACGGGACAGTGGCCGACGCTTTGGACGAATACTTACAAAAAAGAAAAAAATTTGCCAAGCGTCAAGAAGCTGCAAGAAAAGACATCGAACGTGCTTTTGGTGTCTTACGAAAAAAATGGGCCATCCTTGAACAACCGGCACGTGCGTTCACACCGAAGAGGTTGCGCCTGTGTATGTACGCTTGCATTTTGCTCCATAACATGATTATTGAAGACGAAGGTCGTGCAATTTGTGAGTATGATGAGAATGCATCTATCGGGAATACTGTCCCGGTAGATCCGCCACAACAGGATTTAAACTCGTTCTCGCTAACCAACGACTTCACGCATGCAAACCTTCAACAGGATTTGGTAGAACATATTTGGAACAACTTTAACGTAGCGGACGGTGACGAGGACGAAGACGAGTAGTTTTTTTTAGGAAATGTAATTTTTTATTTTTATTTTTCGGTAATTTTTTTTTTTAGGAAATGTAATTTTTTTTTTATGTTATGAAATGAAATTATTTATGTTGTTTTATGTTGTATTTTTTAATTTTTATAAAGTTTTAATTAAGTTAATAAATTAAAACTTAGAAAATTATAAAATAATGAGGTGGGGCCCCATCCCACACGAGCCTCCATCCCCCTCAAATTTCATGGAGGCCCATCCCCCACGAGCCGCCTACGTGGCGCCTACGTGGAGGCTCATCCCCGTGGGGATGGGCCAAACCATACCCTTTAGTCTAAGATGCCCCAATATGGATTCTATGTCATATAATTTATATAATATAAATAAATAAATATCAATGATACCCACTTGTATCTATTAGACTATAAGGCTACTCGGTATGGTGATGGACCATCCTTGGAGGATGATCCGCCACGTAGGCGCCACGTCATCATCCTCCCAAGGATGGTCCATCCTTCAAAACTAGAGGGCATGGTAAGATGGTCCTAGTCATCATCCTCCACCACTTTTATGTTTTTTTTTATTTTTTTTAATCTTCAACTTTTTTTTAACATTTAACAAATAAAGTAACAAAATATTTTCATTAATATTAAAAAACATTACATAAACTTAAAAAAAAAAAATTTTAAAAAACATAAACTTAAAAAAAAATTAAACTTAAAAAAATAAAGTTAAAAATATCCTAATATATTAAAAGAAGCAACTAGTCTTCGTCTTCCATGTCGTGGCCGGGTTCGTTTTGAGCGTTGTTCCAAATGTACTCCACCAAGTCCGCTTGTAGGTTATGATGTGTGTACTCGTTACGTAGAGCGAACATGTTCAAATCTTGTGACGCAACCGCCTCTAGAATAATAGTCGGATGTCCATGATCTCCCCTAGTATACTGACCTTGCCATTGGACTGGGCAGTTCTGCCACGCCCAGTGCATGCAATCAATGCTCCCGAGCATTCCTGGGAAACCATGTCTCTGTTCGTGTGCTTGATATAATTTTTGAACGTCGTTTGCGTTCGGTTTCCGCAGGTATCGCTTGCTATACAATTTGACAACCCATTCGCAAAACTTGTGCAAACATCGACGTGCGGTATAAAAAACGGTATAAAATATGATGAGTTTTTTATAAAAAGGGAAGAGTGGTTATAAAATGTGAGAGAGATGGGGTGGTAGTGGGTGAAAAGTTAGTGAAAAAAATGGTTAAAGATGTGAGTATTTATAAAAATGGAAGTGAAATGGGGGATTTTTTGAATTATAACCGTTTGAAAATTTATGTTTAATTAGAAATTAATTTTTTTTTTTTTACAACGGTTACTTTTTCTTTGGGCCCCACCTCATTTGGATCGTCGCAAACGGCTAAGATCGGACGGGGAGGACGGGACGCGGGGGGGGGGGGGGGGGGCGGCACGGTGTTCCCTCCGTCGCCGACCCACGACGACCCGGGGCCGAACCCCATACCGACTAGCCTAAGGGTGAAGGGTATGGTTAATCACTCTAGGGTGATTGAGTGAAATCCTACCCAATAATATTATGTCATGTCAACACCCCATTACACTTCCCATTTTGCACTCAATCAAGGGGTATGGTTAATCACTCTAGGGTGTTTGAGTGATTCTTACTTTTGATTGGTTGTTCTCTCCTCTCTCTCTCTCATCCTCCATCACTCTTCAATCACTTCGGTGATTACACACCGATTTTTGTAACCGCTCACCCACTCACCGAATATCTTCAACATGAGGGTATGGTCATCGCTCGGTGACTCCCCCTCCCCGCTTAACTCCCCGCACATCATACCCCCCACCCTAAGACCATGGGTATGGTTTGGATAGTCTACAAAGGGAGCATCCGCCACGTAGGCGCCAACTCAGCAATGGTGGAGAACCATCCCCTTGGGGACTACCCAAGGGTGTGGAGGGAAAGCAATGACTACCCAAGAGAGTTGTACCTTGTGTTGATTTACTTGTACCCTGCAAGGAGAGAGAGAGAGAGCGAGCGAATTTGTGAGGGCCACCAAAATATAAGCAGCCAATCAACAAGCCCCGTCCCCAACGTCCGAAGACTGACGCCGGTGACGCGACGCCAATGAGGGGGGCGGTGTGGGACGCCTGCGACGAGCCGGGACGGGGGGAGCCGACCCCCATCCCGATGGTCTAAAACCGATGGGTGAGGCTTAAAGTCCCTAGTGGTTTTATAGTGTCACGTATACACCATGTAAGCGAGGGTTTTATCGTTAACTTTTACGGTGTGTTTTAAAGCCCTTTTAAAGTCCCCTATTAAACAAAATACAAAAATTGATTGGTTGAAAACAATGGACCCCACCTACAGATACCATTAGCGCTCGTTACTGTGCTGGCGGAGACTCAATGACGTGCCCCCCCCCCCCCGGGCGCCCAAGGGTGACTTCGGAGCGTTATAGAGCGCTAATTTCGCTAATTTAGCCAGAGGTGCGATACCACATCCCTGGCCTAACAAAAGAAAATGTGTGTTTTTAAAAATCAACATGATGTGGGGTGATGTTAATTTAATTTCAATTCAATAACTTTATGATTGATGGGATTTGACTTTATTCTGCATATACATATATAGATGATGATGATAATAATAAATAATATAGGTTGGGTTATATTGGAAGCAACTAGGGCGTCTTGGGCTGTAAATAAGTTAGACTGAAGGGAGTGGGGCGTCTCCCCTATCCTTGCCGCCCCAAACACCGCCCCCCATCGGCGTTCTAGGGGGCGTCCCCCTCCTTGGCGTCCTCTTCTCGTCGCCTGCTTCCTCTCACACACATCGATTTTTGGCACAAACTTTCACGGATTCCCCCTCCAAGACGCCCCATGCCGCCCCAAACACCATGCCCCCTTTTTTGCTCAAAATCCTCTGATCTGACGTGACGCCACGTGTCGCAAGACGCCCCCTCTAAAGGACGCCCCACTCCCTTCAGTCTTAGAATCAGATCGAATCAAACAAAGGTTTGTTCATACTTGTTCGTCTATTGATTGAATTTGTTCACGAACACAAACATATACTATAAATAATGCATATTTTTAATTCAAAACATTAGACATAATCACCTTATTAAACACTTGATATAATAATTATATACATAATTATTTCAAAACAAAGTCACAAGTTAGACAAAAGGGTGAGGGGGCGCCCTACGGGTAAGGGGTCTAGGGTACCAACCCGAAGCAGGTACACCGTCGCCATCCCCTAGGGTACTTTGGGCAGGTTAGAATCAAGGGTAGAGGAATCAGAGAAAGGTGATGAAAGGAATGTGTGTAATTGGTGGATAGAGTAAAGGGGTGAGGCCCTAGGTTCTAAGGGTGTTTAGAATTTGATTGGGATTCGAAAAAATTCGAAATTCGATTAAATTCGTTTCGATTATAAGAATTCGAATTCGATTAAGTTTGGGTCCAGTAAATCGAATACGAATTTATAACTTTAAATTCGTTTTGAAATTCGAATTCAAATTATACAAATTTATTTATCTATTTATTATATTAGGAAGGTTAGAATATACTAAAAAAAGGGTAGGTGTACGGTACCCCTGACCGCGGAGGGGATCCCCCCTCCCAGTTCACCACCCGACAAAGATCCCTGGCGGCAAATACCCTCCCAACACTTGGGGTTCGAGAGAGGTGGGGTTGCCACGTCTCGAACCCGAGACCCCAACGATCCAAGTGTTGGAATATGAGTGTCGGTGGCCAACTGAGCTACCCCAGTTAGGAATGTTAGAAAGAAATGTTGACAATCTATTAAGTAATCAAGGACTAAGATTAAATTGGTGAACCTGAACAAAAATAAAGAGGTGCGCGAGTTATTTTAAGGGTATTCTTGTCCATCCAAGTCAATAATTTATCTTTCATCCAATTCTCCCCGTTTTTAAAACATTAATAACTCTTTCATACGACGTTATTTTTTTATTAAAATTGCAACATGAAAACGAGCGTTTTTTATCTTTAAAACGATTATACTATTGGTATACTTTTGAAAAAAAAATTCAAATGCCCAGATCTTAAAACGCAATTAAAAAACCCAGGTCGTAAAACGCAATTGACAATGGTAAAACCCAGATCGTAAAACACAATTCAAAAACTCAGGTCGTAAAACGTAATTCACAGTGGTAAATCCAGATCGTAAAGCGCAATTCACAATAATAAAACTCAGATCGTAAAATTTAATGTTAAAACTCAGGTCGTAAAAAGCAGTTCACAATGATAAAACTTCATATCGTAAAATGCAATTGTTGAACCAAGGTCGTAAAACACAATTCACAGTGGTAAAACCCAGATCGTAAAACGCAATTCGAAAACCCAGGTTGAAAAACGCAATTCACAAAGGTAAAGCCCAGATCGTAAAATGTAATTCAAAAACCCAGATCGTAAAACGCAATTAAAAAAAACCTAGATCGTAAAACGCGATGATTGACGAAGTTCTTCAGATTTCTTACACAAATTGAAGCCTATTTCTTATGATTTCTTCAACGATTAATGAAATTTGAATGCTAGAAACACTAACGATCGAATGAATCGATTGATTCGCTTCAAAAACACGAGAAAAAAATGAGAAAAATGTGTGAAATTGAACTAGGTTTCTTCAAAAAAAAAAAGTTGAAGAACTGTAACACCTCGTAAAATCGTGTCCAATAATGTGAAGACGCATGTCATAAACCCTAAACATGTAATATGTTGACTTTGAAGAACTAGAGTCGACAAACAGTGAAGAGATGTATGCGGAGGGACTAAAAGTGTCAACATGCTAAACATATGCCTCTGAATGACCTTACAAGATGTTCGTATTCTCAAACGAGTAATTATTGGGCATGAGAAGCCATTTGTGAAAACAATTGAAAGCTTATAAGACGAAGGGGGTTAACTGTGTCAACATGTTAATTCTTACCTCTGAGTGACCTTTTAACAAACCCGGGGCTTCGTAAGGTCCAATTACACTTCCGAGAATGCTTGTTAATAAATACGAAAAGTTTCAGTATCGTTATATGATAGTTGTGCAAGATTCAAGAAAAAGGGTTAAAAGCGTCAACGAAGGAAACTAGTGCCTTCGGGTGACCTTTTAACTGAACAGGAGCCTAACGATGTTTGTTATTATTCCCAAGATACTTAAAAACTAACTATATGGGCCATTTATGCATAAAAAGAAACATATTTGAAGTTATAAGATCAAGGGACTGAAACTGCCAAGTTTGAAACTTGTTTTAACCGGAAGAGAGGAGAGTCGCGGGCCGCGAAGCCCTCCCCTAACTCTCTCGCAGGCCGCGAGCAAACGCCTAGTTTTGAAAAAATGGACAGCTGCACGTATGGCAGCCTTGTTCCCCAATCAAACCACCATGCAGCCTGATTTCAATACAAGGAACTTGTAAATGGTTTCTAAAAACCTCTAGGACACTTGTGATGATCAGAGGAAGCCTCAATATACCTGGAATGATCTTGAGGATCCTTGTTTCACTATAAATAGGACCTCCACATTGCCATTCATATTTGCACCTTTCAAAAATTACTTCTCTACTTCTTCTCCGAGGTTCCTGATCAAAAGGAAGCTTCCCCTAGTCAAGTTTTCAAGCTAGGACCTGTTGTAAGTGTCCTTAGCCACTCTAGTTCGGTTTTTATGCATTTAAAAGCCGAAAGTTAAAGTTGCCGCTAATCGGCTTTGACTTTCGGTTTAGACCTAAACGGTCCAGCCATTGTTCGAGGCGAATATGGCTTACGTGATCATAATTAGGTAGGTGTTAATCCCTCAAAAGGGCACCTCCTAGTTACCACGTTTACTTAGTTAATTTTCGGGTAAAAGTAATTAACATAAAAAGTCAAACGGGTCAGTTTTTAAATAAATTCAAATCTGATAACGTAGAAGTTATAAAATATGATTTATCACTTTAATAACATGGTAAACATTCTTAGAACATGTCTAAACATGTTCAACCCGACAATTCTAAGTTTAGGCTCGGTTCGCAACCGAAAGTCGCAAAAGCTTGACTTTTTCTTTGACTTTCAGTTCTGACCCGAATTAGCTTAGTTCCTTTATGTATTAAGGTTCCTTTGTGACCATATTATGTTGTAGTATAACCCTCTGAGGTTATATTACATGGTCACCTAGTAATTTGAGTTTATTTACTTGATTCCGTTATTATGCTTAATATTAACTAATATGCCCTTTTATGTAAAAATGAGATTTTAAACATAAAGGAACATGCAAATGGATTACATTCTGGTCATAAACTTAATTTACTCAATTAATCATAAAACATGCTTAAAAAGGACTAAAATGCCCTTTATCACATAAAATAAGTTTTAAGCATAATTTTAGCATAAAACTCAATGTATACTGATATGATATCATATTTGAAATTATTTGGGATATTTAAACAGATTATATTCTGAGTTTAACTTAGAGTTCTTGCATGAAGTTAGTAAATGACGATAATACCCTTTTCACACACAAATCGGGTTTTAAATATAATTAACATGAAAAAACCTTTTTGTTACTGATATGTTTTGATAAATAAAATATTTTGACCATTCAAGCAGGTCATAACCTCAGAATTAAATAAACATCGAAATAATCGTCATTTATCGACTTTTACGACATTAAAGTGCATAGTATGGTTCTAAACCATACTTAGCACCCAAGACTTGTTACCTACTGATTTTATAAACCATTTTTAATATTTTTCCAGTAGGTATAAGTCATGAACTCAGAATCCCAAGTAAGTCCTTAAAACTATGTGTGAAATGAACAAAATGCCCCTACGGTGCATAGTTTGGCCATAAATCATAAACCACACATATGTATGATATCCTACTGTTATAATAACATAAATTAAATATTTTTACAGAATGTTTATGACCAGAACTTCAGTTCACACAAATTCTTATATAGACCTTTAAAATGACCAAATTGCCCTTATGAGGCTAAATTCGGTTTTAAAACCTTTATGGGCATACATATTGATATCCTACTGATATCATGACATCTTTTAAGCATAACATAATAGGGAACTTGTATATGACTCATCCGGTTACTCACTTATGCTTATACGCGTTCGGTTCGGTTTATGTAACTAGTTTGCATAAATTAACTAAAACGGGTTTAACCTTATCATTTGAACTTCAAAATCCAGAATGTATTTAGTTTACCCATATAAAACAAGTCTCCATACTTGTTGGGTCTAAATAACATTCCATTCCGGTCATCGCTTAATCTAGCTTATCATACTGTAAACCCTTCTTTAAACTAACCGCTCTAAGTCTACGACTTAAATAAGACCCCTAGTATTCTAATAGGTTACTAAAACCTTTGTTCCAGATTAGGGAGCCCCGGTAAAAGCTACCTTCACAAGTCTAAGTACATTATATGGCTGAGTAGATAAATCTTGCATTTACAAACTCAGATAAATACTTTTAACTTATTTTCCCTTATACGAGCTTGGGATACGATAAAATATTACCGCTTGGTCGGGTATGGGATCATTTAGTTGGATTGTGATTAATAAATCCGCATAACCCGTTTTAATCCATTTTGTTTGATAACATAAACGTTGGGGGTTAATACGACCGTGTCCTGGATATCCTCGGCTTATTTAATTGCAAATGGCCACGACTTAAGCATGGGGTGTAGGCATACACCTGACAGTTGCGTATGTAAAAAGACATACCCACATTGTTAGGGATAACTCCTTGTGGGTTTATATTAGTGGTGTGTCGGTTAATCATGTCTCGGCTTCTATACCGGGCCCTAAATGTATGACAAACATGTAAAGCTGTATACAAGATTATAAATATAATTGTCCCAAGTTATAAAAGATTTTTTTGTGCTTTGTGCACCTAAACCAATTTTCTTAAACACTTTTCAAAAAGATTCGGTTAATTGTATTTATCAGTGTAAACTGACGTATTTTCAAAAGACTAAGTGACAGGTACTACACGTAATAGGTTGGGAGCTACTGGGCTTTAAGTAGAGGATTTTGCAAGTCCGTGATTCCTTAAGTCTGTTGAACTTTGTTTGTATTTTATATAGATCCGCCTGTGGATCCTATCTTTTACAACCGTCTGTATATTCTTTCATTCGTACTTTGAACAATCGGATTGTAATAGTAATTTACCTTCCAAGCCTTCCGTTGTGCTATAAATGTGATTAATTGACTATGATGATATCAACTACGTCACAATACTCCCCACCGGGCCCACCGAATTACGTGGAAATATCGGGGTGTGACAGGTTGGTATCAGAGCCAACATTGAGTGAATTAAACACTAGCCTTTTGTGTTTAATCTCGATGACACAGTAACACATTCCTTAGACTTCCGAGTCTAGGAAAATGACCTAGGATTAATCTTAATCTTATTTGGTTTATATATATTGTTTCCACGTGTTAGAGGAGGAAGAGGAAAAGGACCTATGAGAGGAGGAATGCCTAGCCAAGCAGGGCCTTCTCACCGACATACGACCTCGGCATCCTTTAGCTCCGATCCTTACAACGATTGGAGACATTCACTAGAGCCCACAAGACGTTCTGTCTCACTAAGCACTTCGCCATCCTACCATCATTCCTTTGGGCCACAGCAACCAGAAGAGCCCCAAAACTCTCACCATTCGCAGCATTCGCTGCATTCACACCATTCCCACCATTCCTCCCATCATTCTTCTCACCACTCCTATTCCAAGGGTCACTTCGACCTTAACGAATATATCAATGCACCAGCAGGTCATAACCTGTTGGGTCCAAAGGATCACTGTCACACCCTGGCTTTTGCGGAAGCGTGGGTTTATTTGGTGTGACTTCTTAATACCATAGCATAATCATAACAACGCTATATGAAATAAAACATGTGATGATCATCCATTCATTAAGTTTTAAAAGTTACCACAACATCATTGTTTTAAAAGTCGACACATAAAATGACATACAACCATGACATAATTAAAAACATGTTCATACGACACGACAAAAGACTTAACTAGAAGTACGGTTTAAGACTTGCTACCCGTCCAGGCAAGGGTCACACTTCCTAAACCTGGATGACATCATTATTCCTTACGCAGCTTGACGCGATTGCATATCTCGCCAGATCCACTAATTTCCTGAAATACATGTAGTTTGAAAAATCAACAAAAGTTGAGCGAGTTCATGTAAAAGTGAGTATGTATAAACCTTTAAAGTATGTATCAAAGTCCCTGGTATGTAGCATTAAGGAAAAAGAGATCACCACTGGGTTGCAAAGCCACTGGTATGTGTGAAAAGGTGCAGGAAAACTCAAACCTAGCAAATTTGTGCGTCGGGCACATAGTCACCGCCTGGTCCACTCAGCGGACTCAGGAGTGGGGCTCGCTACACCCAAATAGATCTATCACTCATGTCCCTCGGTCCTAACAACGAGGATTAATGGCCTTAAGTGTTGTACCCACCCTTCACATGATCTAGTAGTATAAACCCTCCCTAAGCTAACCATACCATGTAAATAAATGTTTGTAATAATTGTCGCATGTATTTCACCCCCGAAGTATAAAACTGAAAACAGTAAAGAGAAAAGGGGGACATGAACTCACAGAAGTGCGTATCCTGTAACGTCAATCTCAAACTCGAACTGCTGCGTGACGACCTACACGTACTAATGTCTATTAGACGAATGGGTCGTGCCTTGGCTTAGGGTTTAGTGTTTTGAGTTGCGTTACTATGATATAATACTTGTTAAAATAATATTAATTATTTTAACTTAACTTTTGTATTTTGGAAAATAGTTAGGCAACTATTTTGTATTCACACTTCTTAATTATTTTATAAGTGTATTTCCTTCCCAAGGATGGGGGTATTTATACATGTACACTAGTAATCCCGAAAAATATATTTTAAGTCCCACTTAGAAAATATATTTAATTTACTTGTCTAAAATATCTTAATTCCAAAATATATATATTTTTCCCAAAAATATTATATTTTACTTCATAAATTTCCCAAAATAATATTTTACCAAAATATACGTATAAGAGCATTTTTCCGAAATACTCTATAAGTGACGTCTTAGCGTTTCGTATTGCGATAATACTTGCGTAACTCAAATATTTATTTCGTGAGAATTTTGGTATTCTTTTTGGAGTCGTAATTTCATGGCGTTATAAGTTATATTATTTTTACCCTAAAAATAATATAACTAGTTCACAAAATAAGCAAATAATCACACAAGCGTTATAGTATAGAATATACATTCTAAATATATTTTTATCAATTTTTATTTACGAAAATCAACCTCTGGCACTTAATATTTTTGTAACAAAAATCATGGCGAAGTTTATTTTGAAAATTAACTTAGAAATATATTTGTAAACACTTTCTTAGAAAAATATTTTCTAAGTGTTGGATTTTAGGAAAAATTTCGCCAGAGTTTCCTTTGTAAATGGAGGCGTCCACACTTACTAGCGTATCATTTTCTTTTTAAAATCATTCAATCAATTCTTAATCAACAATATACAACATTTATTTACCAAATTTGTCAAAAATAAGCATGAACTATAAGCTTATGAACTTGAAAGATTTATAAAAGCAAGTAGTAACTTACTAGCATAATTAGTAAGTCTTGTTACCTTTAAAAATGTGATTAGTTTCTTAAAAACTTTATTTCTAAAGGATTTGAACATTTACAACTTCTAGTCATGATTTCCAAAAATATTTCTTTGTGAAATTTTCTTGTCACACAAGTGTTTATACACTTGTTTACTCACTAAAAATGTGTTTAGTTCATATAAGATCCAAGTTTTAACAATACTCATATTTTTCACTTGGTTCTTTCGAAAAACCACTCATAGATCTTTAGATCTACAAGTTTACAACCCATTTTGATCTTTACTTTTCAAGAAAACATGTATGTAATCAAGTTCATAGCTTATGTGTGGATGATTTCATCATCCACAACATTTTTAACCTTCACATCTTGCTAGTTCATGTCTTTAAACATGATCTAGCAAGTCTATGTGATGAACCATAGCATTTCTACTAACAAACAACATTCAACAAGCACAACAACACAAGATCAACATGATTTCATCATTACTTTAACCATATTTCATCTTTAGTTAGTTTATACTTCAAGACTTTGATTATGTTCTTTAAAGTTCTTAACATTTCACCATTCTTTTTACTATTAACCACCAAGAATATGAACAAGATGAAGATCTAAAGCACTTACTACTAGCACAAGGCCAGGGGAGAGACAAGGCGAAAAAGTGATGGATAAAAGAAAACAAGAGCGGTCCTTGAGCTTCCGAGTACACCACTCTTACTTGTTCGGTCTCTAGCACCCTTAGATATGTATGGATCGCTTGAAAAAGACTGGAAGGTGGTGGTATGGTGGTGTGGTGGTGGCGGCCGAACACAAGAGAGAAGAGAGGAGGAGGGCTTTGTTTGATGTGTGTTTGTGAGTGAAATGCTCAAGACCTTAAGTGTTTATTTATAATCCAATTTCATGTTTATCCAACGTGTATTATGCTCTTTATCCACCAACATTATCAAATAAAATAATGAAAAGAATGATGGGGATGTCCCCACATCCCATGACCGTCGAAGGGGGGGGGGGGTATAGGGTTGGGATTCAATTGATCTAGTTACTAAGTCTAGTTAGGATTTTAAAGGTTAAGTTAGTATATTAAGGTGTGTTGTTAATTATATAGTGTGTTAGGGTGTTCGGGGACCCTAACTAGCTCAGAAAAGTAAAAACAATGTGTTTGGCAATATTTTTATGTTCCGGGTAAAGTCCGGTTGTTCGGTTGGGTGTTGTCAGTTAAAGTGCAAAATTAATCCTTAAAGTGTCTTTTATGTTACTTTTAGTGACACATTTAATTCCCAGCACTTTGGAAAGTATCTAGGACTATTTTGCCAAGTTTTTGCACTTTACTAGTATTATTAAATGCTGAATTTTGGTTATTTAGTGCAGAATTCTGCATTTAAAGTGTGTTTTTGGCACTTCTCGGCACTATAACTATCACCTAGTGACGCAGTTTTATGGTCCTCACTTCCCTACACTCCCTACCAGTGTAGTATTCTATTTCTGGCTCATACTGGCCTCAAAAGCATTGTCTGTCTAGGTGCTGGCATTGTCAGCATGTCTCTGGGTTATCCGCTCACTGTGCTAACTGTGCTTTGTGCATCATGGTTGTCACTAATGTTTGCGTGTAATAAATAGAGTGACAGTATAAAGTGTGATGCATATGTATGCATGTAACAGAAATCAGTAAGCAGTTAAATCAACAGTTGTAATCAAGCACAGTCATTAAGCACAAATTAAGAATTAATTAATTGTACGGATACCTGTAATTTTGAGGGTTGTCACAATCACTTCCCTGAAGACATGGATGTGGATGAAGATTCAAATCCAGCTATGCGACCATCTGGGACGCCCACGCATCCATTGATATTTCAAGTGGTTCTTCCTTTGCGGGATCACCTTATCGAGGTCCCGATGAATTTCGAGAATAGTTTGGGCAGTGGAAATTTGAATCCACTCATTCCCATCACAACACACCACCGCAGCTGCCTCCCTCTGAGGAGCCGCACTTTCAAGCGGTCACACCACCTCCACCACCAGCATAGGAACAACCTTCGCCACCACCAGAACCACCAAGGCGAAGGAGAAACGCACGTATGTCCGTACGAGGGGGTTCACGATTCAGCACCGCTCAAGCTTCTAGCAGCTATCCTCCCATTTTTGAAGATCCACAAATGGGTGGACCTTCAAAAGTTGTGCCGGAAATCGACATTACTCCGGCCACCTTTGCACCACCACCACCACCGATGGGTTTTGAAAACCCAATTCCTGCTTACCCAGATACGACTGGGTTTAACCCGTTCGAGCCACAAGCTCCTACAGGTTATAACTACCAACCACCTGCCTACGACCCATACGTCGAGGCAGTCAATTATAATGCTCTCTATCCTTCACCTTTCCCACCTGCATACCCGACCGGGTATCCTGCCTATGGGTATCAATACCCTCCACCTCAACCACAGCCACAACCTCAACCTCCATCCCAACAACAACAACAAGAAATCTTGCAAAGGGTGCAAGATATTGAGCGTAGGGTGGATAGACGTGAAAGTAAGACCCATAAGTTTCTTAAGGGTCTTGCAAAATTTATCAAGGGAAAGGAGGATGATGATTGAAGACCCTTACTTTTATTTTGTATTTGTCATTTAAATTAAGTCCCTGCGTGGACATTTCTTTTAAAATACCAGTTCCTGCAATGACTTGTTTTCTTTGTAGTCCCTGCGTGGACAATTTATCTTATTTAAAAGACCCGTTTAGGGCAGTTTTATAATCCTTAGTACTATTAATGAGAATTTTCTTTTGGAATCTACATTGTTATTATACATATATATTCATTACATCAATGTCCAAACAATCATATCGAATTTTAATTAATCTGCCAATAAATTCCAAAAGACCCTCTTAATGGTATAACCTAGCCTATATATCAAGACGAACATGGCCATGATGGTAAAACCCTCTTAAGATAATAAATCCTTGTTAACATCCAGAACATGTTAACACTCCTGACAATGTAGCTTGAAAAACCACACTAGTCATCAAAATACTTGGATTCTTCCAAGTCTTTATATACCCTAAATGATTAATGCGAATCGTGGCTGATTTCATCAAATATGATGTTCATATTGAAGCATCCATTAGTGATGTTATTGTTTTGCCTACGGGCTAAGCTGTACTATCTTCATAGCAATGACAGTTATAGTCTATGACTCTCTATCAAAAGGTGAAGAACTATGTTCAAACCTTAAAGCCCTCGATCCAATAAGATCATGGCTTATATTTTAAATTATCCAAGTGACAAGGCCTTTGTGTGCCATTTAAATGCTTTTAATGGTTCTTTATAACTTAGGCTAACTATAATAAAATTTCAAACAAACGTTCTTCTAAAATGATTAAACCTATTAGCCTATGTGGTTTATTAATACCATGGTTAGTTAATCATCGAATATGATGATTCAATATGTGACCACTAAATAAGATGTTGTTACTTGATATATAGCATTCAAGCTTCTTCATGGCTAACTCAGACGAGGCACACAGCCACCTAACTGAAGAGAATAATGACACGAGACTGAAAATAACGGGCGCCGATTTACAAGCTATGATAGATACAACTGTAACTAAAGCTGTGGGCCGAGTATTCAGGGAGTCGAGGGCTACTCGCTCCAAGTCTCATTCTGTGTCCCATCCTAAGTCCCATTCCAAACCGCATTCATCAAATAAAAATAGTCAACCATCCAAGAAGATAGTGTTTGACAAGGAACCACGTTTCAAAGCTTGTTCCTACAAGTACTTCGTCTCTTGCAAGCCAAGAGACTTTACTGGTGAAAAAGGAGCCATAGATTGTATAAAATGGCTTGACGAGATGGAGACAGTTGTTAACATAAGTGGATGCCAAAGAGGATGTTGTTAAGTTTGTATCCCAGTCTTTTAAAGGAGATGCCCTAGTTTGGTGGAGGGCACTAATACAGGCCTAGGGGAAAATTCCACTCTGCAAGCTATCATGGGTTAAGTTTGTAGAATTGATGAAAGAAACCTTCTGCCCGCATGAAGTGGAGAAAGTTGAAGCTAACTTCCTAACTCCTGTCATGAAGAACCTAGATTGTCGAGCATATGTTAATAGCTTCAACTCCATGTCCAGACTTGTGCCTTATTTGGTAACTCCTGAACCAAAGCGCATAGCACGCTTCATAAGTGGCTTGGCCCCCGAGGTAAAGAGACATGCAAGGCTTCAAAGCCTGCCACCTACAGGTCAGCAGTGGATCTATCTCTATCCCTGACACTGGATATCGTCAGAAGTAGGTCTGTAAAGACTACTGATGAAGGGAAAAGAAAGAGAGAAGATGATAACTCGCACCGCTCAGATAAGAGAAAGAAAGGTAACTTTGGGTCCAAGAAAAATCCTTATCAGACGGGTGAAAAGCCCTTGTGCAAGAACTGCAAGAGGAATCATTTTGGGAAGTGCACCATAGATCCGCAGGCCAAGCCCTGTGGAATCTGCAAGAAAAGGGGCACAAAACGTTGGAGTGCAAAGATCTGAAGAATGCAACCTGTTATGGTTGCAATGAAAAAGGCATATCAAGACAAATTGCCCAAAAATGCAAACAAGCCTGAAGAGGCCAAGAAAACAAATGCAAGAGTGTTTCAGATGAATGCCAGGGAACCAGTGCAGGACGACAATGTTATAACAGGTACTTTCCTCATAAACGATATTTATGCTAGAGTTTTATTTGATTCAGGTGCAGATAAGTCCTTTGTAGACTTTAAATTTAGTAAACTGTTAAATCTGCCTATTAAAACTATAGACATTAAATATGAGGTAGAACTAGCAGACGGTACCTTAGAATCTGCTTAGACAATTCTTGATGGATGTTTTATATCCATTAAGAATCATTCTATTCCATTATCTTTACTACCATTGAAGTTGGCGGGGTTTGATATAGTTATAGGCATGGATTGGTTATCCCTTAACATCAAAACCCCTTCTGGTGAATCAATCACCATTCAAGGAGATACGCACTATGGATTGCGTGATCAAGTGTCTACGCTTAAGGCATCCAACTGTTTGAAGAACGGCTGTGTCATTTACATGGCACAGGTAACAGTAGACGTGCCGAAGCCCAAAATAGAAGACATTCCAGTCATCTCATAATACCCAGAAGTCTTCCCTGAGGAACTACCTGGACTACCACCCAAGAGGCAAGTAGAGTTCAAGATCGATATTATACCAGGGACAGCACCAGTCGCACGAGCTCCTTATTGTTTAGCACCAACCGAGATGAAGGAGCTGAGAACCCAGTTAGATGAACTTTTGGAAAAGGGTTTTATTCAACCAAGCTCATCACCATGGGGAGCACCCATTTTACTTGTGAAGAAAAAGGATGGTTCAATGTGTCTGTGCATTGATTACCGCGAGTTAAGCAAAGTAACAATCAAGAACTGCTATCCATTACCCAGGATCAACGATCTGTTTGATCAGCTACAAGGGGCAACCTTCTTCTCAAAGATTGACCTAAGATCGGGGTATCATCAACTAAAAGTCAGAACTGAAGATGTACCTAAAACTGCATTCAGAACGAGGTATAGTCACTACGAGTTCTTAGTGATGCCTTTTGGGCTCACTAATGCACCTGTAGCATTCATGGACCTCATGAATCGTGTCTACAAACCGTATCTAGATAAGTTTGTTATTGCCTTCATCGATGACACACTTATTTATTCCCGTAATCAAGCCAATCACGAGAAACATCTCCGGTGCATCCTAAAACTTCTGCAACAGGAGAAGCTTTATGCTAAATTCTCCAAGTACGAATTCTGGCTTCGCGAAGTCCAATTCCTTGGACATGTGGTGAGTGAGCGTGGTATTCAAGTGGATCCCGCTAAAATAGAAGCAATCATGAATTGGGAAGCACCTAAGACACCTACTGAAATTTGCAGCTACATGGGATTAGCAGGATACTATAGAAGATTTATCGAAAATTTTTCAAGGATACCTGCACCTCTAACCACTTTGACCCACACGAATGTAAAATTTGAATGGGGTCATATAACACCTCGTAAAATCGTGTCCAATTATGTGAAGACACGTGTCCTAAACCCTAAACATGTAAAAGATTGAATTAAAAGGGACTTAAGTTGACAAACAGTGAAAAAGACGTATGCGGAGGGACTAAAAGGGTTAACATGCTAAACTTATGCCTCTGACTGACCTCACACGATGTTCGTATTCTTAAACGAGTAAGTTATCGGACATAAGAAGCCGTTTGTAAAAGAAATCGAAAGTTTACAAGACAAAGGGGTTAAACGTGTTAACATGTTAATTCTTACCTCTGAGTGACCTTTTAACAAACCCAAGGCTTCGTAATGTTCGATTATACTCTCGAGAATACGTGTTAATGAATTGAAAGATTTCGGTATCGTTATGTGATAGTTATGCAAAATTTCAAGAAGAAGGGTTAAAAGCGTCAACGAGAGAAACTAGGGTATTCAGATGACCTTTAACGAAACCTGGAGCCTAACGGTGTTTGGTTAAACTTCCAAGATCACTTACAACCTAACTAGGAGGGTCAAATGTGCCAATTATGAAAGATATATTGCATTAAAAGGTTTAGGGACTAAAAGTGACAAGTTAGAAACTTGTTGTTGAAACATCAGTGGCTCTCGCTGCGTGTTAGGATCTGAGTTTCAATTGATTGTGTTTTACGTTTGATTAAAATGAAAATGAATAAGTAATTGCAGCGGAATATAAATGGAAACAAACTTTCACACACAATCAAATAGGAGAAATGCTTTTGTTGGTGCATATTTGTGACAACAGCTTAGATTTGGTCTTTGGATATCTTGTAATTAGTAAAACGATAAACAGTTAGCGGGTTTAGCTTTGTAATAGTTAATCAAGAGTGATTAGAAGATTAACCTAAACCCTAATGCTAAGCTTTGTTTATATAGGACAAAGCTTTGCACATGGGCTAGGTCATGGGCTAGGCCCATTTCGCCTACCATCCCCCTATGTGGGTTTGGTTTGGCCCAATCACTCTTAATTAACTATTACAAAGCTAAACCCGCTAACTGTTTATCGTTTTACTAATTACAAGATATCTAAAGACCAAATCTAAGCTGTTGTCACAAATATGCACCAACAAACTCCCCCTTGACAATAGCTCGCAAAGGTAACTTCAGTCTTCAGAATCTCCAAGTCTTTTGGTCTTTGGATAGCTTCAGCTTTAACAGCTTCTGTCAGCAACAGACTCCCCCTAAGCTGATGCATCCAATCACCAAATCTTCAAAACTTTAGCGTTTGAGTAAACTCCAGTTCAGCATTTGTATAGCACTCTTCAACTATTCAACTTTGTCTGCAATGTAGAAAGGAGGTTCTACCATGCATCCAATCAAACTCTCATCTTCACAGCAACTTCTGAGCAACACAACAACTTCTCAGCAACACAGCAACTTCTCAGCAACACACTGCTTCAATCTGTTTACTATAAAACAAACATCTCGAGAAACCATAAGAATTTTTCAACCTAAGTTAAACAAATTATTATTATTCAAGAGATTTGTTAAACTGTATAACAGATTAAGCACTTTCCAATTCAACACCAACACGCACAAATTTTAAACAAACACCTTATAACCTGCATGATTTAAAAATTTTGAACCCACTTACTAACACTGTCTCCCCCTATCGGTAACAATTCCTCCAAGAATAACAGTTTTCCGTACGTTAAGAATTTTAACAGAAAAAGACACTATTTTTGAAGTTTTGTATTTTCTGAAAGCAAATAAATACGAAAAGCAATAAACACTCTGTTTTTGTGAGAATCATCGGTAAGAAGATCATATCAGCACAATCAAACTGTTTTCACACTATTTGATAATTCTTTATGTAATTTTCATGAAAAGCAGTCCAAGACGATTACCAGTATGTTTGTCCACCTAAACAAAATGCATGAACATTTCAAGTAGCATTACCATATGATACTTTAAGGTAATATTAATTCTGATATATTAGCGTGTACCACTTCAGGATATACCCCCGCGATCAAGGTATGCACAAAGATTCATCGTAGTAGGTGAGTAAACTGAATTCATCCGTTTTGTTTTTCAACGTTTAGATAATTGGTGAACAGGTCAGTACTTCCGTACAGCAGAGAGACCAAAATATCTAACGAGGGCTAAGACAAATACCATTTTTGGTACGATTTATGCATTTTGCACTTTTTGAATGACTCTCTATGAGAGCTTCTTCATTTTCAGGGTTTTGGCATTTTTAGCTCTTTTAAGATATCCTGGGTGTGTCTAGGTCAGCATGTATCTGGATGCAGCAGAAGGACACCCATGATATCCCCAGATGAAATAACAGTATAAAGACCCAAAACTTCAGATTTTGGCAATCTATCAACGCAAGATTTAAGGTCATTAAACCATACACCACTGATGTGTTCCCCACTCATACTCAGTGCATTTATGTTTATATCACATTGGTAAGTTGATTGTTTCATGCTTTTGCCTACTGGTATATCATATGATGAAGCTGCTATCACGCTTAAGCATTTTAATTTAGTTTGAGTGTGACAGTCTAACTTGCTGATATACTATCATTTCTTCTTTTTCACACAGTGAAAACTCATTTTCGATTTTTCTATTTTTTATGTTTTGATTTTTCAATGTTTTTGTATTTTTGATTTTTAAGAAAGCAGTAAACTATTTACAAAATTCTTATGAAAAACCAGTTATTCAGGATTCCTCATCCCGTTGAGTTCGACTAAGTGTTCAAAGCGAGCTCGATCAAAAGCTTTAGTGTAAAGATCAGCAAAGTTATCTAGTGTGTCGACTCGGTGCAATTCAATGAGTCGTTTTTCAGCACAATCCCGTATAAAGTGATGACGTATGTCAATATGTTTAGTTCTACTGTGCTTTACGGGATTGTTTGTGATTGATATAGTGGCATTATTATCTATCATAATAGGAGTACGAGTGAAATCCAAACCGTAATCGCGCATCTGCTGTTGAATCCAGAGAACCTGAGAGCAACAGCTACCCGCAGCAATATATTCAGCTTCACACGTAGATGTAGACACACATGATTGCTTCTTGCATTGCCAAGACACGATCCTGCCTCCTAAGAACTGACAACCACCTGTTGTAGACTTTCTGTTTGATTTGCATCCTCCAAAGTCTGAATCAGTGTAAGCAACGAACCTCAAATCACTATCAGCTGGATACCACAACCCAAGTTTAGGTTTCCCCTTCAAGTAACGAAGAATACGTTTCACTGCTTTCATGTGTGACTCTTTCGGATTTTCCTGATATCTGGCACACAAGCATACGGCAAACATGATGTCAGGTCTTGAAGCAGTCAAGTACATTAGAGAACCAATCATCGCCCTGTATTGAGTAGGATCAACATCTTCAGTGCTTTCATGATCTGGGCCGAGATTGTGATTTTCACAAATGGGTGTGTTGAAAGTAGAGCAATCATTCATTTTGAACCGATCCAAAATGTCATACACATACTTCGTTTGATGAATAAACATCCCATCCTCCTTCTGTTCAACTTGTAATCCCAGAAAGTAAGACAGCTCACCCATAGCGCTCATTTCAAACTTGCTCTTCATCACCTGTTCAAACTCCTTACACATGTTCTCATCAGATGACCCAAAGATGATGTCATCCACGTATACCTGTACCAGCAGAAAATAATCTTTCTTCCTCTTTATGAACAGTGTACTGTCAATCTGACCTCTTTCAAAACCATTCTGGAGCAGATGTGTAGACAGTGTCTCGTACCACGCCCTGGGAGCTTGATGTAACCCATACAAAGCCTTATCAAGTTTGTACACTCGATCTGGATAGTCTGGATCAACGAACCCATCTGGTTGTGAGACATACACCACTTCTTGGACTTTCCCGTAAAGAAATGCACTCTTCACGTCTAGTTGGAAAACTTTAAAGCCCTTGAATGAAGCAAAAGCCAAAAACAAACGAATTGCCTCCAACCTTGCCACTGGTGCAAACACTTCATTGTAATCTATTCCTTCTTGCTGATTGAACCCTTTGACAACCAACCGAGCCTTGTTGCGCGTGACAATACCTCTTTCATCCTTCTTGCACCTAAATACCCATTTAGTGCCAATCTCTCTTTCACCTTTAGGAAGGTCTACTAACTCCCATACCTTCAACTTTGCAAATTGGGCCAATTCTTCTTGCATAGCTTCAACCCATGAATTGTCTTTAAGAGCCATATGAATGTTCTTCGGCTCCTCTTGGGAAATAAAGCAACTATACAAGCACTCGTTCACTATCCCAGTCTTCTCAATCGAAACAAATAAACCCGAATTAGCAGCTATGCTTCTTCTCGTCTGAACACCTGCAGTAGGATCTCCCAGTATCATATCAACCGGATGATCTCTATTTGCTCGTGTAGTAGCAACTGCATCGACCTCAAGATTATCACCCAGGTTTGATCCAACCTCCCCCTGAATATTCTGATTTGTAAACGGATTAACAAACTCCTCCCCCTAAATGGGTTTAGAGTCACTATCGCTTGAATCAGGATCAGCAGCACCTTGGGAAGATTCCGGAGCATCTGTCACATCAACATTCGATCTAGGCATAAACTCGCCTTCATCGTCTTCACCAATCACTGTTTGAATTAGCTGAGAATCATCTGCATCAGAAACCTCAGGAATATTAAATGATTTAAACACACTTTCATAATCATATAATATAGCAGGACCACTCGTTGATTGTTGAGGTTTGTAGGAAGTAATTTCCACATTAAAAACAACCTCAATTTTACCAGTTTTGAGATTAAAAACCCTTTTATTCGGTGTGCCAGGCACGTAACCTAGAAAGTAGCCTTCGTCAGCCACCTCACCGAATTTTTGTTTATCTTTGTTTCGCACAATGGTGCAGGGTAATCCAAATGGTTCAAAGCCTGTTAAGTTTGGTTTCTCGTTAAACATAAGTTCATGACAAGTTTTGTTAAAACGTTTAACGGTTAAAACTTTGTTTAGGACGTAGCAAGCTGTATTCACAGCTTTTCCCTAGAAAAGAACTGGTAGCTTTGAATCTGAAAGCATAGTCCTAGAGGCTTCAATCAACGTCCTGTTTTTCCTCTCAGCGACTCCATTCTGTTGAGGAGTATAAGGAGCAGAATATTGATGTTCAATTCCCTTTCGAAGACAGTAGAGATCCAGAATCCGATTCTTGAACTCCGTGCCATTATCACTCCTTATCCTCTTACTCCTTGCATCATGGACGTTTTCCAATTTCGTAAAAAGATCTATCAGCATCTCTGCTGTCTCATCTTTT
>JARYGA010010192.1:0-44988 GCA_030545235.1 Helianthus tuberosus
AAATGAAGTAAGATTTTGGTTATTTGAAAGATTTGTAGTGTAAACCCACTTGTTATTGAATCATCTTAACCAAGATGATCATGATAAAAGAAGATATGGTGATCTTGACATAAAATGTTGTTGTGATATTTGAATCTTAGGTAATATAATGTAGATAAAAGAATATAATGAACTTGCTTGATTGTTGATGTTATATGAGATGTATTAGAAGAAATCATGCTTGGTATCCTTGTACATGATGTTTGTTATACGTTGCCTACCAAGTGCTTGATAAAACGCTTGAATGAATATATAATTGTAATTTGGAAAGTGACTGAATGAATGTGTTGATTTAGGCGTAAAAGGAGAAGGCTCAAACTCAAGGAAGACGGAAGGCGGACTAGATCGAGGTATGTTAACCTATGCATACATTTCTAACATATCGCTTAATGTCTTCATGTAAAACCTTAGTTATGTTAGTTAAGGTAGAGGTAGAGTATTTAACCTAAACCGTGCAAACGGATCATGAGAATTGAATGCCTATGAAAGGAAACAAGTCATAGCCAGCTCGTCTTGAACGGGTTGGACTAATGAAAGATTGCACGAAGATGAATGATGTTGTATAACCCATTAAAAATGGGATTGAATGGAATGAATGAATGAATGAATGAATGAGGAAAGGAATGTATTCGGTTCGTGGTAAACGAATTGAAAGTATGGTATGATTTATCTAAATTATGACGGTAAATATTTCCTGTTTTGACGGGTCGAGTAAGAATAAGTATGGTATGAAGAAATGGATAAATTATTCACTATCCGTTAGTTAGACGTGGATATGTATAACGAAACTGACTTCCTAAATGGTTTGATATAGGTAAATCCTCCGCTTAGATGAAGTGGCGACTCGGAACGAACACACGCACTACGCTCGTATCTCGCTCCCAAAGGAACCTGCCCGAATAGTAAAGGATTTTGTAAAGGTTTTAACCGACATTTGGGTTTTTTTTGTCGTAAATGTTACTTTTATAAACGTTAGAATTTTGTAAGTAAACAGGTTTTAAGCTTGTATTTTGACACGATAGTTCAGGTTGACACACGCGGCTAGTTATGAGGCGGGTGTTAACTTTGAACTGTGGTGAAAGGGGTATTTTGGTAAAATTTTATTAGTGAAATGGAATGCTTTTAACTTTTAACCAAATTTTCACATCAAATTGACAAACGGAAGTTAGGGCGTTTCAAGTTGGTATCAGAGCCAAGGTTTGAGAGAATCAAGCACAAGTCGGAGTGCTTGAACTCAAACCGAAAGCTCGCGTGATGGTGTGTTCGGTCCAATGCCGCAAATGAGGTAAATGGTCAAGGTTCGGTAAAAACGTGTAGGTATGATGTGATATTAGCATGAAGTTTTAGCTTGGTATTTGGAATGGTAAGGGAAGGGGTTAAATAGGGAGGGCCACGGGACTTGTAGTGTCGGAAACGGGCTTGAAAAGTCGAAAAAATAGCTGTATAAAAGCTGCAGGAAAAACAGCATTCGGAGGGCCCGTCGCCGACACCGGAATGGCCGTCGCCAATGCCCCTACTTTAGCCGACGGCTTAACTCACTGGTTACGCCCTACATTGGCCGACGCCACATTTGAGAGCCCGTCGCCGACGACATACCTTGCGTCGCCGACGGCCAGCGCTTTTCAGTCCGCTGAAAGTTTTAAATTTTTCCCATTTAACGCTTCCGTACTTTCTAAAAGTCCGTTTTATGGCCCCGTAAAGTTATACCAAGTTGTTACGAGTCTAACTGCTTGCGGTTATTCTTATGAACGAACACCTTTAGTCCCTCAGGTTTCAAGAATGCACATTTAGCCCGAAATTGAATTTCTGATGCATTTTCGTTAAAGGACTTTTGTCCAAACACCTTTCGACCCTAGCCAGGGGCTCTGCCCCTTGGACCCCGCCAGGGGCTGCCGCCCCTTGGACCCCGCTTTTCTCAGGGGCTCTGCCCCCGAACCCCCGCCAAGGGGGCGCTGCCCCTTGGATCCCCCGTTGGTCCCGATGACATTCAAATGAGCGTGCACTCTTACTTGAATATTATATGCAATCTCATAATACACTAAAATGTCCAACAAAAAGTAGGGATGACCGGATAAACTTCGCGAAAGTTTGTTAATGATGGTATGGAATGATGCGTAACGAAACAATGAATGTTGAATGATAATTGAAATACACTGATGCAAGTTATGTACATTAACTTGAATGATGAATGAAGTGAATGCATATGATAGCGATTTGATATGTTAAATAGAATATGAATTGTCGATTAAAGAAATATGTGTTTGTGTAGATGTCGGATAGAAGTGGTACGAATGATGATGAAGTGGCACGACAGGAACAACTGAAAACTATGATATCTGAAGAAGTTGGAAAGGCAATCGAGGCAAATATTCCTCGGTTAGCCCAGGAAGTAGAGAGTCAAGTGTTGGAGATGGTAGAAGGAATGATGACCATCAAGTTAGCGGAATTAAAGGAGATGATATGTGAAGTACAAGGGAAGAAAAGTACTAGGAGATGTACATATAAAGAGTTCATGGCGTGTAACCCCTTACCATACAGAGGGGAAATTGACCTGATAGCGTGTCAAAGGTGGATTTCAAGTACCGAAGCAATGTTTGTAAGAAGTAGGTGCGAGAAAGAAGATCAAGTGATGTTTGCAACAGGTCTCCTCCAATTCCAGGCCGAGGATTGGTGGGACGCTCATTGCAAGAAGGTAGGGGAAGATAAAATCCAAACTCTAACGTGGCAAGAGTTTAAAGAGCCTTTCTTGAAATATCATTGCCCTCAGTATGCAATCGATAGGATTCAGGAAGACTTTTTGCGTCTTCGACAGAAAGATGAAACGATAGATGAAATAACGAATACCTTCCTTGATAAACTGAAGTTTAGTAAGGAGATAGCGGGGGATGAGAAGATGCAGATTAAGCGTTATCACGGTATGCTGAAGGTTGAGTACCGAGAATTTATAAACCCCTCCAAGTGTGACACTTTGGAGGAGTTAATTAACTGTGCAAGGGACCAGGAAATTGAGTTGAAAAGACAAATAGAACGAGGAGAGAAAAGGGTGCTGGAGAAGCCTACAAACCCAAGCCTGAATAAGAAGTTTAAGTTTCAGGATCAAGGCAGGAAAGGAAAGTTGAGTAGTGGAATCCCGACCTGTAAAACTTGCAGAAAACACCATTCGGTGAATGTTTACTCGGAAAAAAGGGGTGCTACAAATGTGGGCAGGAGGGACACCTGTATTACAAGTGTCCCAACAACCCTAAGACATGTTACAACTGCTATCAGACTGGGCATATCAAAGCAGAGTGTCCGAAACTCCAACCAGGCATTAAGAAAGAAGGAAAGAAGGAAGAGCCACCTAGGGCACATGGAAGGATGTTTCAAATAACATCGGATGAAGCCAAAACTCACCCAGAGGTGGTTTCAGGTATATTCTTAATAAATTCTATACCTATGAATGTTTTATTTGATTCCGGGGCTAGTAGGTCGTTCGTTTTGAATGAATTGTTACATCATCCCTCCTTTATACTTGAAAAGATGTTAATGCCCTTAGAAGTTGAAGTAGCTGATAGTAAAAGTTACCTGTTGCATGATATATGTAGAAGTTGTAAAATTTTGATTGAGGACGAGGAATTTAGCATAGATCTTATTCCAATGTGTATGGGGGAATTCAAAGTAGTCGTAGGAATGGATTGGCTAGCCCAAAATCATGCGGAAATACAATGTGAAAAGAAGGTCATTCATGTAGTAACCTCGGGTGGAAAACGGGTAAGTATTCAAGGGGATAGGGTCGTCGAGTCGAAATTTTGTTCTATAATTGAAGCTGTTAAGTATGTAAGGAACGGGGGAAGGGCGTATCTATCTTATGTGATAAATACCCATCAATTTGTTCTGAAGATTGAAGATGTGAATGTCGTGAATGAATTTTTGGATGTGTTTCCGGAAGATTTACCGAGCCTTCCGCCTGAACGTGAAGTGGAATTCAAGATAGAGCTTAGCCCCGGCGCCAAACCGGTAGCTAAATCTCCTTATCGGTTGGCCCCGACCGAAATGAAAGAATTGATGACGCAACTCCAGGAGCTGCTCGACAAGGGTTTCATACGTCCGAGTGTGTCACCTTGGGGAGCACCCGTTCTCTTCGTAAAAAAGAAGGATGGGTCGATGCGTATGTGCATCGACTATCGGGAGCTAAATAATCTAACAGTGAAGAACCGCTACCCTTTACCCAAAATTGACGATCTCTTTGATCAGTTACAAGGGGAGAGTTGGTTCTCTAAAATAGATTTACGCTCTGGTTATCATCAAGTACGAGTGCGAGAGGAAGACATTGCCAAGACTGCATTCAGAACCCGATACGGACATTATGAATTTTTAGTTATGTCTTTTGGGTTGACGAACGCGCCAGCCGCGTTTATGGACCTTATGAATCGAGTATGCCGACCCATGTTGGACAAATTTGTAATCGTGTTCATAGATGACATTCTGGTCTATTCCCGAAATGAGGCCGAACATGGAAGGCACCTACGGGAGGTACTTGAAACACTCCGTAGAGAGAAACTTTATGCAAAATTCTCCAAGTGTGCCTTCTGGCTGAGGTAAGTGCAGTTCCTAGGCCACGTAATAAACTCAGAAGATGTCTTGGTGGATCCAGCAAAGATTGAGGCGGTAATAAAATGGGTTTCCCCGAAAAACCAGACCGAAGTAAGAAGCTTTCTAGGCCTCGCTGGCTATTATAGAAGGTTTATTCAAGTTTTTTTCAAAAATAGCATTACCCATGACTAAATTGACGAGGAAAAGAGAAAGGTTTACGTGGGGTGAAGAGAAATTGTCGAGTTCCCCGGTATTAACGCTGCCAGAAGGGACGGAAGATTTGGTTGTCTATTTAGACGTTTCACGTCAAGGGTTGGGGTGTGTCTTAATGCAAAGAGGGAAGGTTATTGCATATGCTTCGAGGCAGCTTAAACTACATGAAGAAAACTACCCAACCCACGACTTAGAATTGGCAGCGGTAGTCTTCGCCTTAAAAATCTGGAGGCATTATCTGTATGGGGCAAAATGTACGATATACTCGGATCATAAAAGCCTCAAATATTTTTTTGAACAGAAAGATTTGAATATGAGACAACGAAGATGGCTGGAACTAATTAAAGACTACGACTGTGATATCCTTTACCACCCGGGAAAAGCAAATGTTGTTGCAGATGCTTTGAGTCAAAAAGAGTACCCACCCCCAATCCGGGTTAAATCCATGAAGATGATAGTTACATCTCGCCTCCTTGAAATGATACGAGATGCGTAAATAAAAGCACTGGAGGCAGGTGATCCAAAGAAAGAAAGAATAAAATGGATAGCTGAAAAGTTGGAAGAAAACAAGAATGGGCTCAAAACGAGATTCGGTCGAATCTGGATACCACGGTTTTGTGAGACCAAGATCACAATACTCAAAGAAGCTCATAAGTCACGGTATTCGGTTCACCTCGGAGCAACTAAAATGTACCATGACTTGAAGGCAAGCTATTGGTGGCCCGGTATGAAACGCGATATTGTTAAATATGTCGCGAAATGTCTGACATGCTCTCAAGTGAAGGCGGAACATCAGAAGCCATATGGAGAATTACCACCCTTGGAAATCCCGGTATGGAAATGGGAGGAAATAACAATGGATTTGGTGACCAAGCTTCCTAGAATGAAAACGGGGCACGATACAATATGGGTAATTGTAGACCGACTCACAAAAAGTGCTCACTTTTTACCAATTCGAGAGGCCTACTCCTCAAAAAAGATGGCGGAAGTTTACATGAACGAGGTAATATCTCGACACGGGGTACCCGTGTCAATCGTTTTGGATCGGGATACTAGATTTACCTCTCGTTATTGGCAGAAATTTCATGAAAATATGGGCACAAGGTTGCACATAAGTACTGCCTATCACCCCCAGACTGACGGTCAATCGGAAAGAACAATTCAGACGCTTATTGATATGTCGAGGGCATGCGCATTAGACTTTGGAGGGAATTGGGATGACCATTTACCACTAGTAGAGTTTTCTTACAATAACAGTTACCATAGTGGTATCAAAATGGCTCCTTATGAATTGTTATATGGAAGGAAATGTAGGACTCCCGTATGTTGGGGTGAGGTTGGACAAAGGGAGCTCGCGCCTAATGAGTTGATAGCAATGAAGAATGAAAAGATCGATTTAATTAGAGCTCGATTGAAGGCGGCCCAAGATCGGCAAAAGGCATATGCGAATAAGAGAAGACGTCCTATCGAGTTCCAAGTGGGAGATCATGTGTTACTAAAGGTATCCTCATGGAAAGGCATAATTTGTTTCCGCAAACGTGGTAAATTGGGTCCTCGGTATATCGGACCGTTTAAGATTTTGGCTCGAATTGGGAAGGTCGTATATCGTTTGGAATTGCCGTCTACTTTAGACCGGATCCACAATACGTTCCATGTATCACAATTGAGGAAGTGCCTTGCGGATGAATCGACGTTCGTGCCTCTTGACGACATTGAATTAGATGAGAGATTAAACTATGTTGAGAGACCGATAGCCATCAAGGATGTTAAAGTAAAGAATCTTCGCAATAAGGCCATCAGACAAGTTCTGGTTCAATGGCAACATCGGAAAGGGTTGGAACTTACATGGGAATCTGAAGATGAAATACGGAAGCACTACCCCTTTTTATTCGGTATGTAAATGTTAATATTATATGTATTCAGGTTTCGGGGGCGAAACCTCTTCTAAGGGGGGTAGACTTGTAACATCCCAAAAAATGTTTTATTAAATTAGAGGTGCATCGATAACTAGAAAGCATAACCTGGTTAGACGACATGTAAAATAGTAGGAATATGAATGAGCTATAACTAAATGAAAATAAGCTCAAAGTTGAGGGGTTCAACTAAAACAAGGTTAAGTTAACTACTAAAACAAATGAACCTCAAATACACACATGTGTGTGTGTGTGTTCTGGATCGTTCTAACCAAGAAGACAAGGAGCAAAACCCTAGTGATCTTAATTCCTTCAATTGGAGAGGAATTTCAAGGCTAAACGATCGTATGAACTTCAATTCTTGATCCTCTAAGCTTGATTAACAAAGTGGTAAGTCGAATTTCTTGAATAGATGATTAGTAGGAAGTGGGTTTTAATCCAATCTTGAGTTCGTGAGATAATCTGGGTAAAGGGAAGTTAGTAATGCATAATAGAATCTAAATGAAGTAAGATTTTGGTTATTTGAAAGATTTATAGTGTAAACCCACTTGTTATTGAATCATCTTAACCAAGATGATCATGATAAAAGAAGATATGGTGATCTTGACATAAAATGTTGTTGTGATATTTGAATCTTAGGTAATATAATGTAGATAAAAGAATATAATGAACTTGCTTGATTGTTGATGTTATATGAGATGTATTAGAAGAAATCATGCTTGGTATCCTTGTACATGATGTTTGTAATACGTTGCCTACCAAGTGCTTGATGAAATGCTTGAATGAATATATAATTGTAATTTGGAAAGTGACGGAATGAATGTGTTGATTTAGGCGTAAAAGGAGAAGGCTCAAACTCAAGGAAGACGGAAGGCGCACTAGATCGAGGTATGTTAACCTATGCATACATTTCTAACATGTCGCTTAATGTCTTCATGTAAAACCTTAGTTATGTAAGTTAAGGTAGAGGTAGAGTATTTAACCTAAACCGTGCAAACGGATCATGAGAATTGAATGCCTATAAAAGGAAACAAGTCATAGCCAGCTCGTCTTGAACGGGTTGGACTAATGAAAGATTGCACGAAGATGAATGATGTTGTATAACCCATTAAAAATGGGATTGAATGGAATGAATGAATGAGGAAAGGAATGTATTCGGTTCGTGGTAAACGAATTGAAAGTATGGTATGATTTATCTAAATTATGACGGTAAATATTGCCCGTTTTGACGGGTCGAGTAAGAATAAGTATGGTATGAAGAAATGGATAAATTATTCACTATCTGTTAGTTAGACGTGGATATGTATAACGAAACTGACTTCCTAAATGGTTTGATATAGGTAAATCCTCCGCTTAGATGAAGTGGCGACTCGGAACGAACACACGCACTACGCTCGTATCGCGCTCCCAAAGGAACCTGCCCGAATAGTAAAGGATTTTGTAAAGGTTTAAACCGACATTTGGGTTTTTTTGTCGTAAATGTTACTTTTATAAACGTTAGACTTTTGTAAGTAAATAGGTTTTAAGCTTGTATTTTGACACGATAGTTCAGGTTGACACACGCGGCTAGTTATGAGGCGGGTGTTAACTTTGAACTGTGGTGAAAGGGGTATTTTGGTAAAATTTTATTAGTGAAATGGAATGCTTTTAACTTTTAACGAAATTTTCACATCAAATTGACAAACGGAAGTTAGGGCGTTTCAATATAGTGGGCAAACTCCCAAGGGCTCCAGGAGGAAAGGTTTTTATGCTGGCAATGATAGATTATTTCTCTAAGTGGGTTGAAGCCGAGGCCTTTGTTCAAGTCAGGGATCAAGAAGTGGTATCCTTCATAAAGAGGAATATCCTGACTAGATTTGGGGTACCAGCTGAGATAATCTGTGATAATGGCTCTCAGTTCATCAGCAAGAGAACTACTGATTTTTGCAAGAGTTGGGGGATCAAGATGATTACATCAACACCGGTACATCCTCAAGCAAATGGACAGGCAGAATCCTCGAACAAGATAATTGTCAACAATTTGAAGAAAAGGTTAGGTGCTAAAAAAGGAAGATGGGCAGAAGAATTGCCATTTGTCTAATGGGCTGATAGGACGACCATGAAGAATGCTACTGGGCAAACCCCATTTTATTTGGTATTTGGGGTAGAAGCAGTAATCTCAACAGAGATGGTGATACCTCCAGCCAGATCGAGCCTCCGGGATCCTGAGACGAATCCTGAAGCGTTATGTCAAGAATTGGATACTATTAATGAGACGAGGGATGCCGCAAAGTTAAGGATGGTAGCATATCAACAGAGGATATCCAGAACATATAACAAAAATATAAGGACTGGAAGGTTTCAAGTTGGAGATTGGGTGTTACGGAAGGCTTTTCAAAATACTACTAATCCTGCTGATGGAAAGCTTGCCCCAAAATGGGAAGGACCATATGAAGTTGAATCAGAATCTGGGAAAGGAGCATACCGACTCAAGAATATGGAAGGGGATATACTACCAAGATCCTGGAATGCTATACACCTTAAAGCTTATTTCAAGTGAGTTTAGAATTTTATTTCTAACTCAGAAATGGTATGAATTCTAATCCCTTTTTAATATGATTATTTAATTTGTTATTTATTGAAACCCAATACTGACTTAAGCATCGGAGGGGTGTTAGCCAAGCTAACACCCACCTTAGTTTAACAGTGTTTTGCAGAATACGCTTCGGGATATAGCTCCAGGATATACACTCAAAATGAATTGAAAGATTAGAGGATTGGCCCCCTCTCTCACGTTTAAGGGGCCCTTATCCCTTCAATGGTTTAAAGGTATTCACCTTTCTCTTGAATTGGGTTTAAACACCCCGCCTGGATCGCAAGTTATCCAGGAGTAGTTCAAGATAGCAGGACCAGTTCATGTAACAGTGGCTGACAATTTCGTTATTATTGGCTATATCCTGGATCCTTAAGGTATATGAGGATTGATCACCCTCTCTAGCGAAAGGGTATTTTCATACCCTCTAAGGATTAAAGGTTTTCACCTTTCGAAGTCTTGGAGTTTATACACTCCCGCCTTTAGCGCACGAAAACGAGGGTTTATCCCCAGGATACTAAAGGTTTATCCCCAATACATTAAGGGTTTATCCTCAATACATTAAGGGTTTATCCCCAGTAAAACTAAAGTTTTCGAACAAGTTCCAAAGATAAGGCAAACTATGTTTGCACACGTTATTTTGTGGGTAAAAAGTTACGAAGTTTAATCACTAAGTGAAAAAGTACTCACGTATGTCGTACACTGATGCAATATCCTGCACAGATAGGGGACATCCATGCTGGGGACATTGCAAAGGATTCGAAAGTTGAAGTTGGAAATTATTGCTTAAGTGTTTCTGGTATGATTTTTTATTCATCAAGTCTCTAAAGCCTTATCTAAATGATCTAAGTTTTCTATAAAGTCATATTTAACCAAGTTTTTGTCTAACGTTTTGATTAAAGATGATAAAAGTATTGAACATTTTATCAGTATCCTGACCAGGATATTCAAAACATATCTTTCAAAATAAAGAAATAATAACAATGGATAAGGCTAAAGGATTAGTTGTCTATTATTAACAATTCAAAAGGTTGTATTTTTGGTTTCATCTCAAAACGAGACCCATCCACCAAAAGTACAACTCGTTCAAAAGCTTATTTACATAAACAGTTGAAGGCTTCGTCCTGAAAACACAGGATCCCTCCACCTTCAACTGTTAATTGTTCAAAAGCATATTAAAGTTGATGACCAAGGGCTTCGTCCTGAAACTCAGGATCCCTCCACCTTTGGCCATCATATTGTATCTAAGTGCAGGAAAAGTAAATGCGGGAAAAGTAAATTGTTTGGAGTTACAGACTATTTGAATTTAAAAAAGTGGGCTCCGGCCTAAGCAATAATATCCATCATTGCCCACTTCGATGCCCTCACACAGCGGCATCACCAGATCCCTTCTCTACCTCTTCAGCCACAACATCCTGAGCAGCATCCTGACCAGCATCACCACTAGCATCCTTTTTCTCTCCAGCCTCGTCCACCACCTCAGCAGCCTTTGAAGTCTCCCTGGCTCCAGCTTTGACAGGATATGGCACAGCATTGCCTCCAATATCCTTGAGCTTTGTCACCCAGGAGTCAACCGGCCATGCTGGGCAGTTCATCCCAGTTTCCCTGGCCTCATAAGCCATTTTGATCTGGGCTTGCAGAAGGGAAACAACTGCATAGTTTTTGACCCCCTCTCGGAAGGCGAGCATGGCCTGATCATTGTCAAGCTGGGCAGCAGCTAGCTTCACTTCGGCATCCTTAGTAACCTTCTTCAGCTTATCCTCGTAGTGCCAAGTCTTGGCTTCAGGGATTGTACCCTGGTCAGCTACAGTGGTCTCAAGTTGTTTGATCCTGGCCTCTAGAAGCTTCACTGTCCCACAGGCGTCAGTATAGAGGTGTTACAGATGCTGGAGACCCTACAGAGCAAAGTATAGGTACGGATTAATGTTTACTAACCAGGATACTCAGTCAGTATATGTGCACAGGATCTAGAACCAGGATATTACATTGTTGAGGAAAGAAGTCATGGGCTCCAAGGACTCAGTGAAACTGAGCTTCTCGTAGGAGAACCCTTCGGAAGCTGGAGTGGTGGTCTCTGAACCCTTTCTCTTCTTGGACGTGGAGGCATGACTTTTTGGGTTTGGCTTAGGAACTGTAGCTGGCTTGGAGCTGGTAGCGGCAGGGGTTTCCTTCTTGACTTGGACAGGAGTAGGATAGCTGTCGAGTTCCTCAAGGTCCAAGAGGATTGGAACTTTGCTGGCATCTGCATACAGGGAGTAATTTTAAAACCCTACTATATAAAACATCAAATAACAAACTATGTGCAGGATATTAAACAGGATCCTTACCAGTCATGTTTGAACTGGAGTGTTGGCTTGAGGATACTGGGCACGGAATAAAGCTTCTTTCGGTCTCCGGAAGGAGTCTGATGGCTTGAATTATTTTTTCAGAGTCAGCAAAAGGAGGTGCTAGTTTCCTGAAGTCAGCTGCATAAAACAAAAAGACAAATCAGTTCAGGATACAGGATAGGATATAACACAGGATCATCCTAAAACCCTAAATCCTACCCTTTCTCAACCACTTCACCGGATAATCTGTTCCACCAGGGATCGAACTTCTTTTTACAAAGAAGAACTTGGATTTCCATTCCTCTTTGTTCCTGGTGGCCCGGAGTATTAGAGGATCGTTAGAAGTAGAGTAAAACAAAAATCTGCAAGACCCATGAGATCTAAGCCGATATGCTAGCGGGAGGTCATGAACAGAGAGATCAGGAATGTGTGCATTCTTGATTCGATCAAGAATGAGCAACACTCACCAGGGCATTGGCATGGTTTGAATGAAACTGATTTTTGTAATATGGAAAAACTCGGTGATGAAATCGGGGAAAGGAAATCGGAGACCCAAGGTAAATGGAAAAGCATTAAAACAGAGCCTCTCGTTAGACTCCATGTCTGACCGGATCTCTCGATCGAATGGTCATTATACTGTCCCCTCCAGGAAGATACTGGAGGTTTTGAGGGTTGTTAGGTGAGTGCTGTCGAAGGAGCATATTTCCTTCTCTGGGTCTTGAAGGATATTCTGAGGAAAAAAGGTGGGAGCAGAATCGTCGGAGCTGGATCTTGTCTGTCTTGCCAATATGAAGAAAAAGAAGTGAGAAGGGAAAGAAATGTCTTACCTTGAAATTTCTTGATGAAGATAAATGGCAAATCAAATGAGAAGTTATAAGGGGTGATGAGTGTTTATAGCCTGGGTGGTTACAAGTTGTCACATCAAGTCCCATCTCTTAATTATCTCGGTATTCGTAAAAAATGTAACCGTTAGGACGCATGATTCTCAACGGTAACATTTTTGGGGACAATTGTTATGGGTGAAATTCCGAGTCCATATCCTGCATGATATCTTGGGTTATATCTTGATTACATATTAGTTGTTCACAACCAGGATGCTGGATTAGGATATTGGTAGCATCCTGATGCTGTATCCTGATGTTTTCTAACAAACTGTTTGCAGGTTTCGAGTGCATGATCAAAACGTTCACTAAGACTCGTTCCCCTAATGACTCGGTCCGGATGGTTAGAAGAAGAACGTTGAAGCCACAATACCTGGTCCATAACGTTAACAAGGGAATATTCCAAGGCATCCCACCATTTTAGGAAAATTGGTTTATTCTTTGTAGCTATAAATATGTGGATAACCAGATCTCGTAGGACACATCACATTCACTGCTCTCGAACACTTACACTATCTCTCGCAATTTACACACTTCTAGCAAGCATTGTAACACTTAGCAATGATCTGGGCATTATCATGCACTGTATCCTGACTTTTAAAGTAATAAGAAGAACAAGGCAGCTGCGATTGTCACCTCTCGAGGTTTTGTGCCGGCGATCTAGATTGATCAAGGGCTTTCTTCGTACATCTCGTGTCAACCTTTACATTTTTTGTCATTGTTTGATCGTTGATATAGCTTGGTATACTGAGCTATAACCTGAAAACTGTTTTTGCTAACAACCAAATCAGCATATTTTTCACAAACACTCCTAGCACACTACCTCACAAAACTAATTTGATCACTAAATTGCTTAGTTAATTTTTGACCAAAACAGTAACCGGGGTTATAATACTTACAACGAGGCAGGGCTTCGCTAATTTAGTGGGTATTATGCCCGAGTATTACTTTAGCTTTTAGATATTTGATAGAGAAATTCTGATTCTGAACGATTTGAAATGAGAGTCGAAGCCCTCCATTTATAGGCCTGGTCGGCCTCTTTCTCGCACCCCGCGAGGGAAACAACAAGAGCCTCCGCGGCCCGCGGGGGAGTATAAGGTGGTTTAGGATTGCTGAGTCATCGACACGTGTCAGCCTGGGGTTACCCCAGGTGTTAAGGGGGTCGCGGCCAGCGACAGACCTCCCTGTCTGTGTCGCGCCCCACGAGAGTCAACCAAGTTTTGTTTTATATGATTTTTAATTGTATAAAGGTATTTTGGGGTCGTTTTTCATATACGGGGTTTATTTAGGAGCGTTTAGGGGTGTTTCTTGAGGGTTGTTATATGAATGAAACATGGGTTTTATCCCATTTGTTTATTATAAAAATTTGGGGTTTTGAAACTCTGAAATTTATTTCCTAATTACGATCCTGATGTCTCATTTCCGCTGGAAATTAATAAACAGCAATACCACCAGCTGTTGTTCGCGGCTCTGCTCCCGGGGTAGGGGTCGGGGGCTGTGACATCTTCCACGTTTGCCATGACATGACTGACCTTGGCACCTTACATCATTTCTTGGGCATTACAGCTACATGTGACGGTGCAAAACTTTTTCTATCACAAACTCAATATGCTTGAGACATTTTACAATGGGCTTCTACGGTAAATTGCAAGTCGTGCAGTACCCTTGTGGATATGTCCACTAAACTTAGCGTCACTACTCGTCCAGATATTTCTTATGCCGTTCAATGGGTGTGTTTGTTTATCCATGCACCTCGAGACCCTCATTTTACATTCATGAAGTGTATTTTTAGATAAATTTAGGGTACTCTTGATTATGGTGACGACATCAACATTGCATTCGTTAACTGCTTACTCTGATGCTGATTGGAGCGGATGCCCTGACACTAGACGGTCAACCTCTGGATATTGTGTTTTCTTGGGTGATAACCTAATATCACGGTCCTCTAAGCGGCAACATCCTCTATCACGCTCGAGTGTGGAAGCTGAATATCGAGGTGTTGCTAATGCAATTGATGAGGCAAGTTGGTTATGCAATCTTCTCTTGGAGTTACATGTTCCACTTCGTATTGCTACTATTGTTTATTGTGACAACGTCTCTGCTGTTTATTTGTCTGAGAATCCGGTACAACATCAGTGAACTAAACATGTAGAGATGGATATTCATTTTGTACTAGAGAAGGTTCTAATTGGTCACGTTTGGGTTCTTCGTGTTCCAGCTTCCTCACACTATGTGGATATTTTTACTAAAGGTCTTCCATGACAACTTTTCCAGAGCTTTAGAGCGTCCTTTCTAATAACACTCGAACTACGAAGGACTATTAGTAGATATATGTGTATATGTTTTATATATAAATTCTGATTGTATTTAGGTTAGATATATTTGTTTCCATAATTATAGGCTTGTACACTCCTATATAATAAGTCTCTTATGCTATGAATAATACACAGAAATTATCCCAAATATCATATGTGTTTAGGGTCGGGTCACATACTAAAAAGATAAAAGCAAATCAAATTTTAAATACATAATAAAAATCCGTCATTCTACATGATAAATTCATAATATAAGTACAATATATCTATCAATGTGGAGCTAGCCCACTTGATGGTGGCATATGCCTCTTAGAAGAGAAGTCGCTGGTTCAATCCTAGGCAACGATGAATAATGTAAAATTATTGGTATAATAGAGTAGAAGCAAGCGTTGTCATTATAAAAAAAGAACAACATGTCTACAATTACTTTCTACGGTATAGCCATAACACAATAAAATTAACAAATCTAGAAAAAAATATAAAAAATTATCCATAAAGTTAATAATTTATTATATATCTTTACAAATATGAAATAAAACATCCGTACATATATCAATTTACAAATGTTAATTATAAATATATTTTATTATAAAACAAACCAAAACCAAAAATAAAACAAAGAAAAGTACTTATTAGGCTGGAAGATATGGGCTAGCGCCTCATCCACCTCAACCAAAAAAAGAGAATAACGACCCCCTTTCCATTTTCTAGGAACCATTGGGGAGGGGCGCTATTAAATATCCGCCAACACAATAATGAGGGTTAAAAGATGTTTGTGGGGCCAAATCAATATTAAATCATTAATAGGGGGTGTTATTATTTATTGGGGGGTTTTATCCCATTTTTTGGTTGTTATGGAGGGCACTATTGCTTATTGGAGGGCTTTATCTCACATCCATAATTATAAATGATCAACGCTTTTCTTCTTCTTCTTTATTTTCTCATTAGCAGATTACAGGACTGTCGTTTGCCGCTCATCGGACCACCGCCAGTCGGAAAACCTTATATCTTCAGTTTTCGCAACAGTCTTCTATTTCACGTCAATTTTACATGGGGCCTTGTCAAAACTTTATAGGGGTGTTCGAGAATTTCATTTACGAATAACACTGATTTTTTTGTAAGGTGGGCGCCCGCTCTCCTCGATGAGGGTAGGTCCACCCCAGATTTAAACCTTAGACTATTATGCTCGTTAACATGTGAATGTTATACTTCCACTCTTGTTATTTCTTTGAATGTAAATTGGAAAGATGTTTTCAAGCTAATTCACCAATAATGACATTTTATTATAAAGAGACTTTATAATACTAAGTGCTTGAAAACTGAAATATTATTATTGTCAGATAACCATGATCTCATATAACTATGAAGAGACTCCATAATATTGTCACTAGTACAAAACTTGTTTTCAGCAGCGTTCTATTTGGTTTTTAGAACGCCTCAAAAAATAGTGTTTCTTTTGAAGCGTTTAGAAAACCGCTTCTAATAAACAAACCCAATAGAAATAGATAACATCTTAAGCAGCGGTTTTGAAATAATATAATAAATAAATATTATTAATAGTTTTAGGGGCAGCTCCTAAACTTTTCGGAAAGATAAATATGGGACATTTTTTATAATTTCCTGCTAACAACAATTTTGCTAAAACCTGCAATTGAATATGAATACACCAATCCAGTATCTGCAACTCAATACACCAATCCAATATTTTTATTCAATAGAGTAGCACAAATACAAATTTTTATATATCAACAAAATTTTACAAATTCAACGGCATTAACATGTACAAGATTTAGGTCCAATTTTCAAACACACTTATAAAAAGAATCAGCATTATAATCAGGAGTAAGTCGTCGATATCTCTGTGTAGCAACTCTCATTTCTCGCCAAATCTACAAAAGAAAATAAATAGAAAAAATAAGTCAATATAAGAGGAACAAACGAGCCGGGCCCGAGCTCGAATAGGCTTGAGCTCGAGCTCGTTTAAGTTATAAAAGCTCGAGCTCGGCTTGATTGGAGCTTTGTTTCTAAAGCTCGAGCTTGGTTCATAGGTAAGTTTTCAAGCACGAGCTTGGCTCGTTTATTAAAATTATATAAATGGTGGGCTTATTTAGTCTTGCGAGCCGGCTCGAGCTCGATAAGCGAAAGTCGGACTTGTTTACCAAACAAGCTTATTTTTAGGCTCGGGCTCGAGCTTGTTTTAGCTGCTCGTTTGGAGCTTTTTTTTCAAGCCAAGCTCGAGTACCTCGGCTCCTTTGCACCACTATTTATATGAAAATACTTGTTTGATGTAAACCTACTAATACTTGAGCCTCGTCTACAACTTCATCACAGTAGGCTCCAACATTATTTCGGTTTCATATCTGAAATAAATAAAATAATCAATTTTGGTTGGTGAGATCCAGCCATCCAGGTATGCTATCATTGGCTCATTTTAACTGATGAGTAACTTACGATAATCCAAAATTCGAGATGTCAAATTCCAGATGAGAAGACCGCTCAGATTTAGAGGTATGGACGTTGTTCTTAACAAGCACATTGGATCTTTGAGCAGAAAAAATATATGTCAGCTTGCAGAAGACATAATAATAAGTTAAATAAACCAAAACATGAAAATACTAAAATACCTGCGTGGATGTTGAGTATTGATGACGGAGGGAGCCCTAGACAATGGCTTAGGCACATAAACGCTTGAAAGGTTAAAGGGTTAAAATGTTCAAATCCCGCAAACTCGGGTGAGCAGCAAAAAGGACGTGAACAGTAAACCATCACTTCACTGATTGCTTGCCCAGCCTTCTCACGGCCGTAAAAGAGAACGTGTGCACAGAGTGTAGGCTTTTATCCGCAGGTCCAGACGCTTCAACCCCTAAAAGGTTAAGTCTCACACTGCAAGCATGGTTCACTAGTCCGAGGTTTCCTCTTTGGGCGATGTCCTCTTCTATAAATGACACTTCATTTAGTGCTTTCAGGGACATTCCGATCAGCTCTGATTCCCTTAGAATCTCTGGTCTTTCTCCTTGAGCACTTGTTTCATGCAAGTCTCATTCCCTCACATTCAACACACACATCTCTACTGCCCTTGCATCCGAAGCTGAACATACTTCAGCTAAGGATCTTGAGCAAACAACAAAATACAATTAGTGAACCTCTCTCCACGTCTTGTAAATGTGGGGGGACCCCACGACCTGCGTTAGGCAAACCGGAACCCTCCAACCCTTTTGCCTAACCAGCTTAGCTACTATCATCGGTCTAGTATTTGTTGCATCAACAAGTTGGCGCCCGCCGTGGGGCTACGCCACTGATTTTCTTCAAAAGACCTAGTAGTGTAGCTCCATTATTTCAAATATGTTTCAGGTACTATAGCTTGATGATAGTACCTTGTTTTATCAAAAACCATTTTTTTTAAACCCAGCTGCTTGTACCTTGTTTCCTTTGCTTGTTTTCAATCTTGTGGGCATGTTTGATGGTTTATCAAGCTCCCAAATCAGGCTCCAACAAATGTATGGCCATGATCAAGTGTCAAAACAAATGTAATGATCCTATTGATCCTTGATTCCTATAAATAGCAAGGCCCTCTTGCTCTTTTCCTCACACATTTGATTCAAACCTGCTCTAAGTTAGAGTTCTACACTTCATACCTGAGCAATTTGAATCAAATCTTCTTAGCTTGGACCTTTTGTAAGTTTCTTTCATTCTTGTTCATACATTTCCAGCATAAAAGTCAAACAATGTTTGACTTTCTGCTTTGACCAGTCAATGGTCAACACGAAGTTCGTTTGAACTTCGCAACGTGAGCATAATCACGATGGTTATAGTTCCTTGTAACTATACCTACTGATTACCATGTTGATTAGGCGTAGTGACTAGTCATAGTTTCGGTTAAAATACGTGTTTATGTGTATTTTGCAACCTAACTATTCTTGGGTATCAAAACCCTTTGTTTTGATATCAAACTTGTTTTCTAACTTCGTTAAACATGTTTTAACATGTTTAACTCGTCACTTTTAGTTTAGTGCTTATATAGGGTCGTAAGATAAGTGGTCTAAACAACCACTTAGACTTTCGAACCCGACCCGTTTGGTCGATCTTTAGGGTCCGACCAAACATATTTTTTTGTGACCATAGTTGTATAGGGAATAACCTTCCGATGTTATACCTTATGGTCACTTAGCTTACTTAGTTGTATGATAGGTAGTTTATACGCCTTAGGTAAATGACCAAAATACCCTATTTGCGCATAACTTCATTTTAAGCATATGTAACTTAACGTTTGCCATATAAACTGATTATTAAACATGTTAAGGCATATAATACTTGCCATAGGAATAGTTAGGCTACTCGTTTGCGCTTTTGCGCAAATGACGCGTTAAAGTAGCGTAACCGACCTAAACGGGTCATAGCGGGTCATAAGCACTTAGGTTAGTTTCTGATTTAGAATGTAGGCTTTGTTAAACCATATTACATGAGTTCCTATACTCATTTGGTGTAGGAAACCACATTCTATCTGATCTTCCGATTTAGGTCTGGGTTATTAACATAGTTACCTATATTAGGTGTCGATTGATTCCGTGATCCTTCTAGCTTTGTTTGGTTGTTATTCCAAGACCCCTAAGCTATCTCAAGTGAGTATATAGTTCCCCTCTTTTACCGCTTTCAAATGTTTTGGGGTGATTCATATGTGCTAAACGATTTCGAGTCTTCTAAAAACAAATGCTATGGTTTATATTAAACACAACAATTTAAACACAAACCACTGGAACTATTTGAACCACTGGAAATATTTGAACCACCAGAACTATTTGAACCACTGGAACTATTGGACTATGTGAACTATTTGAACTATTTGAGCCATTGGAACTATTTGATCTTGTGAATTATTTGGAACTATTTGATCTATGTGAACTATTTGAACTATTGAATGATTGGGTTATGGTAAGTGATTATGTAACGGGGCGGGTGTAATGTGATAAAAGCATGGTGGATACGCCGCTGGTACTTCCTATATATAAGTGCTTTTAACACATTACATATCGTTGCGTTATCTAGATTACTTGGGCAAATGATTTCAAAACGAGGTTACACTACAAGGTTTTTCTAATGATATAAACCAAACGAGTTTTATTATGTAAACGATTTACTATTTGGTTTACTTAAACAAATGTTTTGGGTTAAGATTCATGGCAACGAGATATTTATAAACTATAACCAACTTGTTTTGAGTTGGTTAATCATATTGAAATACCAAACACTTTTCAAACAAGGTTTTCAACTATCAACTTTTGTAGTCTAACGAAGTATTGCAACATGTAAACAAGCCATGAATCCTATACTCTCACAAAACCTATGTACTTGTCGGCATTTTTATGCTGACGTATTTTTCACATATGTTTCAGGTACTATAGCTTGATGATGTTTGATGATGATATTGACGCATGCTCACATAGGAATGGACGAGGCCTTAGTGACTTAATAACAATGAAGGACAAAATGTTCATGTTTAGTTTTAGCATTCGAGATAATGTAACAAACTTAATTCAATAAAATGAAACTTTAATCCATGTGTTGTGAAACAATGATTCTGTTACGACACTCCCCGACGTTTCCGCCACGAATTGTTGTTTTAACGTGGTCGGGGTTTGACAGAAAAGTTGGTATCAGAGCTCATGGTTATAGGGAATTAGGTTATTAGTAATGCTTTGACCTAGACTAACCTTCCTAGGACCCTAACACAAGTTATCTTGTGTTTAGTCTGAAAACAATACTGTTGCCTATCTTAGGTGACAACCACAACAAGAAAACGAAATACGAATCCGACTTGAAAACTAATCATCTCCTCATAGATGATTTATTATAAGGTTTTGAACCTTCAAAGTTTTCAAAATCTCGTCAAAGTTTAGGTCCTATTAGTGTGAACACGTACAATCTGGAAGGGTGGGTGCCTGTATCCCGAGTTTTCTGTCTAAGGCTAGAGTGTTCGTATAAATCCACATAATCGGACCAGTCACTCTTACCTGGGAACTCTTGGGATGAGTGTCCACTTATAGGCTAAAGCATGTCTTCGCGATACATTATAAGAACCTATTTACTTTGTTCAGCTTTTATGCGTCATTTGTTTGTTCGAGGTAACGAACAAATAATCGCCTTCCTATTTGTTTCGTCGACATCTTCAATATCTCTTTTGTCCATTCTAATGTCAATCCCACTCGTCTCTCATGTTTCTTTGTTCTTTTTAGAATATGCCTCCTCGACGTGACAATTAGATACCTAATGCCGAACTGGCAGCTATCATTGCGCAGCAAATGGCTGCTGCACTCCCAAACATCATTGCTCAAGTTAACCAAGCCAACAATAACAATAATGCTCCGTGCAACTTCAAAACATTCAATTCAGCTAAGCCATCAAAATTTTCCGGGTCCCAAGGAGCAACTGCGCTCCTACAATGGTTCGAGAGTCTAGAAAGCACATTCAGACATGTTCAGTGTCCAAACGAGCGAAAGGTTGAATTCGCATCTAGTGTTTTTAAGAAACGAGCTTTAACATGGTGGAATGGCGTGATGAGAGATAGGGGTGCTGATGTGGCACTGGCTCAAACTTAGGAAGAGCTTCGAGCTCTAATGATGAAGGAATTATGTCCTCTTTATGAAATCAGGGCACTGGAAAGGGAATTCGATGATCTTAAACAAGATAGTGGTGAGCATCGAGCCTACACGGACCGTTATGAGGAGCTAAGTCTGTTATGCCAGACCATGGTTACGCCTTTGGATAAGGCAATCGAAAAGTATATTGATGGCCTCCCTGACTCAATGCAAGACATTGTTACTGGTATCAACCCTACTACAGTTAGACAGGCCATTGAGTTATCCGCTACCCTGACTGAATCACAGATCAGGAAGGGTAAACTTTTCCGAAAAGGCGACAAGAAACCAACCGATGAATCAAAACCGAAGGATAAGCAGACTGAATCCTCCAAGAAGTCAAAGAAGCGTAAGGCTTCTCAGAACTTCGTTGTGGTTGCTCAAAATGATCAAGCTGTCCCTAACCAACCAGCTCAACCCCCTGCTAGGAAGCCATACAACGGGACTGCACCCTTGTGCAACCAATGTAACCTTCATCATCATGCTAGTGTGAAATGCCGCAAATGCCTAAATTGTGGACTTGCTGGTCATACAGCTAGGGTTTGTCGAATTGTAGCTGCACCAAATCAAGCTGATAACAACCCAGCATAAGCTCATTTTCCACCAGGTTCTTGCTATAACTGTAGCGAGATGGGCCATTTCCGAAACAATTGCCCAAATCTTGCTAATGCAAATCCAGCTCGTGGATGAGCATTTGACTGATTAAAAGACGATGTTGTTTAGAAACAATCGAACCTTGTGTGTTATTTTCTTTTATTAAAGTCTATGAAACAGTTATTTTGGTTTATAAATAAATCTTTTATTTACATTACAAATGAGGTCACATGTATAAACGACATATCCCCCACGATACTGACGATCAAGGAACCGCCTTCCTTGTGAAACAAACTACTCTCGAAATTCTTCCATTTTGTGATCGCTTGCGATCTCCACGAAAATCCTAAGTACTCGTTTCTTCTAAGGAAACGAAATACAAGGCGCAAATTACAACTCTGGACGAATACCCAAAGTACCACTTTAAATCCCTAATAGGATACCTAAGATTACTTCCGTAAGCCCTTGATTGGTCTTACATATCATATCTTCCCGACTTCACGATATTTTACACAGCATATGATTTCAAAAGATTATGCATGTTTTAAAAAATCTCATACATATTTTCAAAATCATCTTACGTGGTTTTAAAACATTTCATAAAAATGTTTACCTAATATACTTAGTACGTGATTCAAAAGCATTACAAAAAGGTTTTCAAAATCATCTTTTTAACAATTCCTAGCATAGCTTTCAAAAGCAATTTTGCTCGTATGTTGCCTTAACATACGTAGCACGCGATTTCCAAGAACACCCTGCTTCACACGCCGACTTAGCATGCTTAGCACAATGATTTCAAGGATCCGTTTGCTTCATATGTTGTCTTAGCATATCTAGCACCTTGATTTCATAAACACTATGCTTCGCATGTTGTCATAGCATATTTAGTACAGGATTCCTAAACTCTCCCGCTATACGAATTCCAAATCCTTAGAGGATCTTCTTCATAATTAGATCCTCGTGCATGTTCAAAACGCAGAATTAAAAGTCCTTAATTGGATCCTTTGTGTGCCTTAATACGAATGTTACGATTCCTTGTAAACGAAATCGAATTCTTTTAAGATCATCCTATCTTTACAGATAAATTCTTGAGGATGTTGAAGTCCATAGACTGGGTTCCTGGTGTACCTTGAATACCCATGTACAAATCGATAACAAGTTAATAACAATGAATAACAAACTGATAACAAATTAATAACCAAGTGAATGATTATGTGCTTATGTGTTTATGTGTTGACTAATCAAAGTTATCTCAACTTGTTCAACAAATTATATCCCCTTCACATTATAAAACAAACTATGCGAAGTGTGCAAGGAATTACGTAATTATGGATGCATACATAATTATGGAATTTAGTGCACAGAAACCACGCAAGTTTTGTCATGTATCTAAAGTTAACTCTATTCATTTCCATTTCTGATGAAGACCCGCTAAGGAAAAATGAACTAGCTATTCATTTTTCACTTCTGAAAGAAATACCCGTTGAGGGAAATGAATAATCTATTCATGAACCGTGTTCATTTTCATTTCATATGAAGTACCTCCTAAGGAAAATGAATTATCCATTCATATTCGCTTCTGAGAAATACCCACTGAGGAAAATGAACAAATTCATTTTCATTTCTGATAAAGTACCCATTGCGGAAGATAAACCATCCGTTCATTTTCACTTTTGAAGAAATACCCACTGAGGAAAATGAATAAATTCATTCCGTTTCCGACGAAGTATCCACTGAGGAAAATGAATTGATCATTCATTTTCACTTCTAAAGAAATACCCGCTGAGGGAATGCATAATCCACATAATCCTTCATTTCCACTTCTGACAAAGTACCCATTGAGGAAAATGAATCATCCATTCATTTTCGCTTCCGAAGAAATATCCATCGGGGAAATGAATATCTTATTCAAATAATCCTTCATTTCCACTTTTGACAAAGTATCCATTGAGGAAAATGAATCAACCATTCATTTTCGCTTCTGAAGAAATATCCATTGAAAACGAATAACCTATTCATCTTTCATTTCCACATCTAACGAAGAATCAATTGGAGAAAATGAATCATCCATTCATTTTTCGCTTCAAAGTATATCCACTGGGAAATGACAAGATTATGACTTGCATATCTTTGATGGGTTACTCTATGCAAATAGATGACACCCTAGATTTCATGCAAGACAATTATTTAACACAACGTCACAGACAGACTCCTACGAATAAATTTCGGGATGAAATTTCCTAAAGTAGGGGAGACTGTGACATCTGTGCCTCCACGACCATCATACGATTACAAACCAATGAAATACTATGTTTCATACTTTGGATTTTTATAAACATGTGTATCATTTGCACATATCAATTATTGTTCAATTTCGAGTCTTAAATCGCTTCCTGGAAAGTTATACACAAACTGATATGTAAACGTAATCAGTTTAATGCAATAAACACCCCGAAACAGTGAAATAGGCTTAACATACCTTAAATAACATTTACATAACTTAGAAATAAGTTTTGTAGGGTTTGGTGTGTCGAAATCAAGTTTATTCGATCGCAGGGACTATTAGTGTCAAACTACGAAAGTCTGCTGATTCGTATAGTAACGTACATTCCGGAAATTGATCATAAGTTAAACATACCCTAAATATCCTTTACATAGCTTAGAAATAGGCTTTGAGGGGTTCGTTATGTAAAAATAAACTTATTTGGTCAATCAGGGACTAAAAGCGTCAAAAAGTGCATAAGTTTGCATTTTCGCGCATATCTTGCGTTCTGAACATATCTGGACATCCAAAAAATTTTGTAATCATTAAAATATTTTATTTTAGTGATTGGAATGCTAAAACTTCATTCGTTTAACAATTTGGGTCGTTTTTGCGTCCGTTACGATTTCCGTCGTAAATAACCGAACAACGCAACCGTACAGCCAAACAAACCAAAATTCATGACATTTATAAGCATATTTCAAGTTCCCTATGTTTTAACATCCTTATGGAGCTTAAAAATGGGTTTGACGGGTGTTAGAAGTGCCAAAACGCATCAAAAATCAAGTTCGGAGTCACAGGGGCATGTTCTGCCATTTTGTGAAACTTCCTGCCAGCAACCAAGGTCCTTACGAACTGTATGGAGTTTCTTACAGTCCGTAAGCCCTCCCCAGCTCACCAAAACCCATTTTTTTAACCCAGCTGCTTGTACCTTGTTTCCTTTGCTTGTTTTCAATCTTGTGGGCATGTTTGATGGTTTATCAAGCTCCCAAATCAGGCTCCAACAAATGTATGGCCATGATCAAGTGTCAAAACAAGTGTAATGATCCTATTGATCCTTGATTCCTATAAATAGCAAGGCCCTCTTGCTCTTTTCCTCACACATTTGGTTCAAACCTGCTCTAAGTTGGAGTTCTACACTTCATACCTGAGCAATTTGAATCAAATATTCTAAGCTTGGACCTTTTGTTAGTTTCTTTCATGCTTGTTCATACATTTCAAGCATAAAAGCCAAACAATGTTTGACTTTCTGCTTTGACCAGTCAATGGTCAACACGAAGTTCGTTTGAACTTCGCAACGTGAGCGTAATCACGATGGTTATAGTTCCTTGTAACTATACCTACTGATTACCACGTTGATTAGGCGTAGTGACGAGTCATAGTTTCGGTTAAAATACGTTTTTATGCGTATTTTGCAACCCAACTATTCTTGGGTATCAAAACCCTTTGTTTTGATATCAAACTTGTTTTCTAACTTCGTTAAACATGTTTTAACATGTTTAACTCGTCACTTTTAGTTTAGTGCTTATATAGGGTCGTAAGATAAGCGGTCTAAACAACCGCTTAGACTTTTGAACCCGACCCATTTGGTCGATCTTTAGGATCCAACCAAACATATTTTTTGTGACCATAGTTGTATAGGGAATAACCTTCCGAGGTTATACCTTATGGTCACTTAGCTTACTTAGTTGTATGATAGGTAGTTTATATGCCTTAGGTAAATGACCAAAATACCCTATTTGCACATAACTTCATTTTAAGCATATGTAACTTAACTTTTGCCATATAAACTGATTATTAAACATGTTAGGGCATATAATACTTGTCATAGGACTAGTTAGGCTAGTCGTTTGCGCTTTTGCACAAATGACGCGTTAACGTAGCGTAAGCTACCTAAACGGGTCATAGCGGGTCATAAGCACTTAGGTTAGTTTCCGATTTAGAATGTAGGCTTTGTTAAACCATATTACATGAGTTCCTATACTCATTTTGTTTACGAAACCACATTCTATCCGATATTCCGATTTAGGTCCGGTTTATTAACATAGTTACCTATATTAGGTGCCGATTGATTCCGTGATCCATCTAGCTTTGTTTAGTTGTTATTCCAAGACCCGTAAGCTGTCTCAAGTGAGTACATAGTTCCCCTCTTTTACCACTTTCAAATTTTTTGGGGTGATTCATATGTGCTAAACGATTTCGAGTCTTCTAAAAACGAATGCTATGGTTTATATTAAACACAACGATTTAAAGACAAACCACTAGAAAACGAATGCTATGGTTTATATTAAACACAACGATTTAAACACAAACCACTGGAACTATTTGAACCACTGGAACTATTGGACTATGTGAACTATTTGTACTATTTGATCTTGTGAACTATTTGGAACTATTTGATCTATGTGAACTATTTGAACTACTGAATGATTGGGTTATGGTAAGTGATTAGGTAACGAGGCGGGTGTAATGTGATAAAAGCATGGTGGATACGCTGCTGGTACTTCCTATATATAAGTGCTTTTAACACATTACATATCGTTGCGTTACCTAGATTAATGATTTCAAAACGAGGTTACACTACAAGATTTTTTCTAACGATATAAACCAAACGAGTTTTATTACGAAAACGATTTACTATTTGGTTTACTTAAACAAATGTTTTGGGTTAAGATTCATGGCAATGAGATATTTATAAAATATAACCAACTTGTTTTGAGTTGGTTAATCATATTGCAATACCAAACACTTTTCAAACAAGGTTTTCAACTATCAACTTTTGTAGTCTAACAAAGTATTGCAACATGTAAACAAGCCATGAATCCGATACTCTCACAAAACCTATGTACTCGCCGGCATTTTTATGCTGACGTATTTTTCACATATGTTTTAGGTACTATAGTTTGATGATGTTTGATGATGATATTGACGCATGCTCACATAGGAATGGATGAGGCCTTAGTGACTTAATAACAATGAAGGACAAAATGTTCATGTTTAGTTTTAACATTCGAGACAATGTAACAAACTTAATTCAATAAAACGAAACTTTAATCCATGTGTTGTTAAACAATGATTCTGTTACGACACTCCCCGATGTTTCTACCACAGTTTGTTGTTTTAACGTGGTCGGGGTGTGACAATTGCTGAACATGAGCTGAAGATACCACCCGATGTCAAGCCTGTTGTCCAAAAGAAACGGAGTCTAGCACCCGAAAGAAGCTTGGCAGCATGCCAAGAGGTAGAAAAGCTTGTCTCGGCCGGAATTCTCCAGGAAGTTAAGTATCAGTCCTGGGTTGCAAACCCAGTCATGGTTCGAAAACCCGACAATTCTTGGAGAATGTGCACGACTTCAAGGATTTGAACAAAGCTTGTCCCAAAGATTGTTACCCGTTGCCAGAGATTGATCTTAAGGTTGATTCCCTCACTGGTTACCCTTTCAAGTGTTTCCTTGATGCCTACAAGGGGTACCATCAAATCCTCATGAAAGAAGAAGATGAAAAAAAGACCGCTTTTCACACGGATAAGGGTATCTTTTGTTATCAAAAGATGCCTTTTGGCCTAAAAAATGCGGGTGCAACCTACCAACGTTTGGTTGACAAGGCTTTTGCTAGTTAAATTGGTAGAAACATGGAAGCATATGTCGACGATTTGGTAATCAAAAGCAAGACAGAATACCAAATGCTTGATGACATCCAAGAACCTAAGGAAGGTCAACATGAAACTCAACCCCGAGAAATGTTCGTTTGGGTTTGAAGAGGGTAAATTTCTGGGGCATATTGTGGGAAAACAAAGTATCAAGGCCAACCCAAGCAAGGTCAAAGCTGTTCTTGAAACCAAACCACCACGAAGCAAAAAAGAGGTGGAAAGCCTAAATGGAAAACTGGCGGCCCTGAAGCGTTTCACCTCGAAATTGGCTGAAAAATCTTTGCCTTTCTTTAAAACGCTTAAAGGGTGCTCAGACAAAAAAAAATATTTCAAATGGACTGAAGAAGCAGAACAAGCCTTCGATAAGATGAAGCTACACCTGGCTTCGCTCCCCGATATCGCTGCCCCAAAAACAGGAGAGTTGGTTTCTGTCTACCTCTCGGTCGCTGAAGAAGCAATAAGCGCAGTTTTAACCATCGAACGAGACAAAGTTCAGGTACCCGTTTACTTCTTCAACGAAACTTTAAAATTAGCAGAAATCAAGGTATTTTCAAGTACACCCGATACAAGTGGTCACCGACCAACCCATCAAGAGTGTGCTTGAAAAACCAGAAAATTCAGGACGGCTGGCCAAATGGGCTATGGAACTAGGTGAACACAAAATCACCTATGTTCCAAGAAAAGCTATCAAAGCCCAAGTCTTGGCCGACTTCATTGTGGAAGTCCCAAGACAAGCTGTCACAGAAGTTAACACAACTGCCACTGAACCTTCTGACCGTGAAGCCTGGAAGCTCTTCACCGATGGAGCTTCAAGCGTTGAAAGGTCAGGAGCTGGGCTCATTCTGATCTACCCTGAAGGGTTAGAATTCACATATGCTCTTCGATTTGAATTTCAAACCACCAACAACGAAGCTGAATACGAAGCATTGATAGCTGGCTTAAGGTTAGCCAAGGAAATGAAGGTTCAAAAGCTTCAAGTTCACATAGACTCGTTGCTTGTGTCAAGTCAAGTCAATGACAGTTATGTTGCAAAGGAGCCCAACATGAATAGATACAAAGAAAAATCTAAAGAACTCATGAACACGTTCCAAACATGTACAATCAAGCAAATCCCAAGGTCTCAAAACAAGAAAGCTGATGCCTTGAGTAAACTTGCCTCTCTCACCTTTGCCCACCTTACCAAAAAGGTATTAGTGGAGGTGTTGAAAACTCCTTCGATTCAAGAATTAGAGGTTCAAGATGTAATCACCAAAGAAGGCCCAAATTGGATTACTCCTATTTAAAAATTCCTCAAAAATGGCGAGTTACCTGCTGACCAAACAGAAGCTGAAAGGGTTAAAAATCAAATATAGGCAGTATGTGTAGCAAGGTGAGATCCTCTACAAAAAGGGTTACCTCGCACCATTACTAAGATGTGTTGGCCCGGAACAAAGCCAATACCTTATCAAAGAGGTTCATGAGGGAATATGTGGAGATCATTTTGGGGCAAGAACGGTGGTTGCTAAACTAATGAATCTCGGGTATTTTTGTCCTTCCATGCACCGAGACACCACCGAACAACTAAGAAAATGTGATTCTTGTCAAATACATGCACCAGTCCCGAAAAGCCCCAAGCATGATCTTGTCCCGATATCTTCAGCCTGACCATTCCATAAATGGGGAATGGACATTGTCGACCCATTCCCACCAGCCAAGGGTGGAGTAAAGTTTCTATTAGTGGCCATAGACTACTTTACCAAGTGGCCTGAAGTCAAACCACTCACAAAAATCACGGGCAAACAGGTCATCGACTTCGTTTGGGAAAACATCATTTGTCGCTATGGGTTGCCAGGAGTGTTGGTCACAGATAATGGGAAGCAATTTGCTGAAAAGCCTTTCAGCACTTGGTGCAAAGAATTCAGAATAGCTCAGGTTTTCAGCTCAGTTGCATACCCATAATCAAACGATCAAGTTGAAAGGATGAATCGAAGCATAGTTGAAGGAATCAAAACCCAATTGGGAAGGCATGAAAGCAATTGGCTCGAAGAGTTGCCAAACGTCCTATGGGCTATAAGAACAACCAAAAAAACAAGCCACAAAAGAACACCTTACAGCTTGGTATTCGGGTCAGAAGCCATGATTCCAGCTGAAATAGGAGTTGTGACTCAAAAACATTCAACATGGATCACGAAACAAAAAACAAAGAGACCATGTTGAACTTGCAACTCCTCGAGGAAACACGAGACCAAGCTGCAATTCAAGAAGCTAAGTACAAACAAAAGATGGAAGCTTATTACAATAAGAGAGTCAAGCATGAACGCTTTAAGCCAGGAGACCTCGTGCTTAAAAACAATGAGGCTAGTAAAAAAGAGAACCAAGGAAAACTTGGCCCAAAATGGGAAGGGCCTTACACAATCCTTGAAGCACATAAGGGTGGATCCTATAAACTAGCCGACACAGAGGGTAAAAAGCTTCCCAGACATTGGAATGGCAAAACCCTTAAAAGGTTCCATGTCTGATCAAGAAAGTTTGGTTTGTATTTCAAGAAGTTGTATTTCAAGAGTTGTCTCATGCTTACTTTTTGTAAATCAATATCTCTTGAATGAATGATGATGTTTTATCAAATTTGTCTTTCTATCCTAAAATCAGGTTGAGAACCTAGCAAAAAACTCCATGGAAAGGGCCATGTAAGGGGATGAGCTCCCAGGACATATTGCTCAATGGGTTCAGGGGTTGAATGAACCTATATAAGGGGTGAGTTCCTAAATCAATACAACTCAATGAGACTTATGAAATTATCAAAAACAAAGATGTCTCATAGGCGGGTCTGAACAGCCTACATCAAATCGTTCCTTAAGCTTTGAAAAAAGCTTACGAAATAAAAATACACTAAGTAGTGATATAAAGGATAGACGACATGTGCTCGTTACCTAATGAAGCCTTGAAGCTAAAGTGACTGCAGCACTAAAACTTCTTAAGGAAATTAGATAAACAGACACATCAAACAAACAAGACAAATCACCACCAAACACATGAGCGACAAGGATACAAAACATCAAGTCCAGCGATGCATAAAAGGCCTTAAGGGGCATAACCTACATATTGTTCATACAGCCACCAAGGCTAATAAGAAAACCACAAGGGTTCCTATCAAATTGTTAAAAAGGCCATTAAGGCCAACCACAACCACAAAACAGAAACTTTAAGGGTTTCTGCAAAACCTAAAGTATTTAAAGAAATTACATAACATTGTCCAACAAGATGCTAAGAAAGCTACGAATAAGTCTTAAAAGTTTTCACTTTGCATCACTAACCGCAGGCTTTGATGCACCGGCTTCATCACCCTTCACTTTCTTGGCCTTTTTCTTCTTCTTCTTACCTTCCTCAGCTGCTGTCCCCGAGGCTTCAAGGCTTGGATCCTTCGATCCTTCATCAGCACAAGAAAGGGTCTCCTCACTGTCCCCCGAGCAAGAACGATTCTTTGTCAAAGATTTAAGCACTTCCTTGCAGAAAGCCTCATCAAGCCCGCGTGGCTTCAAATCTTGCAAAACTCGAAGCCAAAACACTTCGAGACCTCACCAACATAGGGATAAGTCAAACGCTCCATCTCGCGGACTGAATCTTGAAAAACCTTGAGGGCTTCGGGCCGGTAAAGGGAAGACTTGTCTTGAGGGTCACCGAACTAACAAGCTTTGTAACCAGAAACTTAACCTTGATGTCTCCCATGCTCCAAAAGCTTGCCATGCACACCACCCAAAACACCATTAAACTCGGGCGAATGTAAGAGATAAGTGACAACCTGTTGAAAACCGTGCTCAATCAACCATTTGTTGTCATCAGTGAGTTGAACCCTTGAAGCCTCTAAGGCTTCCACCTGCTTTTTCAGCTCACCAACCTCCACCTCATGTCTTTGGGTAAGCTCCTTAACCCTCTTAGCCAAAGTTTCCTCCTTCTTCACCAAACCTTCATTCTCTTTTCTCAAAGTGCTCATAGCAACCTTCATCTTGTCTTTCTTCTTCAACAATTCATCATACTCATGCATCTTCTTACGGAAACAGGCAACCCCTTGAGGAAGCATGGCAGCGAGATTGCAGGTACTCAATATCATATGTGACAGCATCATATCGTCATCTATCTTGGCAATAGTACCATGAACCAAAGGAGGAGCGATGTGGCTCAACACATCCTCACAAACAGCAACATCTTTGAAACTATCACCCAACTTCACACCCCAATCAGGTACATAAACTTGGTGAAGGTCAAGACCTTCAGAACCGCTAACGCTTTTACCAGATGAACCTCCCACAACAACCCCTTTCCCAACAGTCTTCTTCATAGCAACAACCAACTCCTTCTCCTTGTCAACAACCTCATTCGGACCTTGATCCACAGAAACACCAATGTCATCACTCAAGTCCACATGTTCTGGAGTAGATGGTGGACCAGAAACGTTCAAACGTCGATTCGAACGACGAACAACCTTGGGAACAACAGCCTTCTTAAAACTCTTCACATCAGGCACACCAACGTAACCCGAACCTTCGAACCTCTGTTCTGAACTCCTAACCACAGCATTTTCACCAAGCGTAGCCGGGACATCCCCAAATGCAACATCTGACGTATCGTCACTCTTGATGAAATCCAAGGCAGACAAGACTGCAAGAAATTATAAAACAAAAACACATAAGCTACTAAATCAAAAGGCCATAAAAAGGTAAAATAAGGAAAATGCATACCCTGGCCATTCCTCATTAAAACCGAATCCTGATTAGACTTATCCCACAATTTGCTAACACCCAACAGAACTAGCAAATGCTCGGGAAAGGATCGAACACTTGAAGGGCATTCTCGAATGGCTTCAAGAAAAACTTCATTCAAATCAGACTCGGAAGGTTCCGGTTCAGTGAGAATGGCATCAGGTTGCCTCCAAACCATTTTGAACGGAACGATCTCATCCGAGACCCAGAAAAGCCGGTCCCTCCAGGTACCAAGTGTGGTGATCATAGACGAAACTAAGCAGAAATCGACTTTAGACGTCTCAAACGTAAACCAATCACCATTCTTCGCCAATCGAAAGAAACAGCGGAACGACAACAAAGAAGGATCATAACCACACGCTCGACACAAAACCTCAAAATGTAAAACCCTAGCCAAACCCTGCGGGTGTATTTGACCAAAAGACACGCGATAATATTTTAACACATTCAAAACAAAGAGAGAAAACGGATGACATAGATTAGAAAATTCAAAGTGTCGACAATAGAGAGCAATCGAACCGGCCGGACACCGATCGATCGAAACATCCATCCCCGGAGCAACTGGTTTAAACTTCATCCCAATCCCCCATTCCATACAAAACAATTCGACCTCCTCTTGGGTTAAACAGGAATAACTTATGGCCAAATCTTTACGAGCACCCATAAGTTATGATTGAAAAACAAAAATATGGAATCGGAACTAACCTGGACAAAGGGAAAGATATGGAAGGAAACTTGAGAGAAAATGAGAAAATTTGGTAGTTATCTTGTTAATAAATGAAAAAATAAAAGACTATTAAGGGATATGATTACACGGCAGTTAATTAAACTGCCTTCTGCAAAAACTACCATCAGTCACATCAACCGTCTTGTCAAAATTCAAATTTCAAAAAACTCAAACACAACGAACCCTTCAAGCCTGGAAGCCTTCAAGCGATACAAATAAATGTGTAAAAGTCAGAAGTCTTTGAACCCATTCCCCAAAAACCTCTGACTTGGGGGGCTGATGACGGGGGTAGCCCTAGGCTAAACAAAATGGCTTAGGCACATAAACGCTTGAAAGGTTAAAGGGTTAAAAGGTTCAAATCCTGCGAACTCGGGTGAGCAGCAAAAAGGATGTGAACAGTAAACCATCACTTCACTGATTGCTTGCCCAGCCTTCTCACAGCCGTAAAAGAGAACGTGTGCAAAGAGTGTAGGCTTTTATCCGCAGGTTCAAACGCTTCAACCCCTAAAAGGGTAAGTCTCCCACTGCAAGTATGGTTCACTAGTCCGAGGTTTCCTCTTTGGGCGATGTCCTCTTCTATAAATGACACTTCATTTAGTGCTTTCAGGGACATTCCGATCAGCTCTGATTCCCTTAGAATCTCTGGTGTTCTTCCTTGAGCACTTGTTTCATGCAAGTCTCATTCCCTCACATTCAACACACACATCTCTACTGCCCTTGCATCCGAAGCTGAACACACTTCAGCTAAGGATCTTGAGCAAACAACAAAATACAATTAGTGAACCTCTCTCCACGTCTTGCAAACGTGGGGGGACCCCACGATCTGCGTTAGGCAAACCGGAACCCTCCAACCCTTTTGCCTAACCAGCTTAGCTACTATCATCGGTCTAGTATTTGTTGCATCAACAAGTATCATGAACAGCGCGGTACCAGTTGTAAGACTTGGATCTTCTCAAAACTAACCATCACTTGTAAGACTTGGATCTTCTACAAACTAACCACCAATATCATGGACAATATATAACAAGGGCTAACCTTATATTGAACAAATTACCCCTTCATTTCTACAGAATTAGTTCACATAAAGAGATATTACTCATTACATTGAATATATCCCTTTGGCACATCATCAGTTACCTTATAAAGCCTGGATTTTAATGTAACTTGTAAATATAACATGGATAAAGATGACAATAAAGCATGATTAAACACACAACAACTTACATCTTTACCATCTTCATTATAACCTCAATTACTTGTCCAAAAGAATTAGCATTCCCCATTTTCATTCTGTACAATTAAAATCAGCAAACAGAAAAAAAAAGATCATTTGCAGCCACTAAGATATAAAAACAAGAAAAATTGAAATACAAAGCAATCAAGTTTAAAGCCCATCTCTTTCATAATCTCATTTAATGGTTTCTTGGGTCAAACAAAATACTTTCAAAATCAGCATAAATTAACTAATAAATTATGGCATACAAAAACAACTTAGATCAGTTTTCTACTAAATCAACACAATAACTCTAAACAATAATCTTTTTCCTAAAATCTGAGTCATTTCTTTATCACATCCCATTAATAAAAAAAGATAAAGGATATAAATAATCCATGCCTCGATCAAAGTTCAGGTTGTCAATATTTGTCCCAATTATTTGTGAAGCACCTGCTGCTTTTGCACCCTCTACTACCCTATCAAATGGTATACAAGTTTATACATTTTTGGAATAAGTGATGCCGAAATTTGCATTGATGATAATAACAAATAAATCCTCTTTATATAAAATTACTGCAAGACCAACGGTTTGAAGACAAAAAGTAGCCACATTTGATCCTGTTTTAACTTTTGCGGTGTTTCAAACTACACCAAGACCTAAAGATAGTATATTTTAAGAAAAATTAGAACCACACAACTAGATTTCAAATATAATAATTATATGCTGAAATGAAGAAAAAAAATTAACAGTAGGAGCACCATAACCAGGAAGGCAAACTTTCTCCAAAGGAGTTTGGGATTAGAGGTGTAAACGAGCCAAGCCGCTCGTGAGCTACTCGTGTCCGAGCTCTCTTAAAATTAAAGAGCCAGGATAAAGCCTAAATGAGCCCGGGCTCAACTCCGCTTGTTTACACCCCTATTTGGGATCAATTTTGGAAAAACTTACATCTTGTACAACAGTGTATGTGTATTGACTAAACGTAGAGGTCCCTGTAGTAGTGCATACCTCTGCAAGCACATATGACACCGATACGAATCACGCACACGACCATTAAATTAAACATGCAGTTAACCTAAACATGAACATGTTTAATTAATAGGTTACACGACACGGGCATGACCCAAACCCGTTTAACACATATTTTAAAAGTGTTATTTATATCAAACCATATTAAAACGCTACAGTGAAATGTTCACAAATAGATACAGTAAAATGGCATATCAAAACACTAAATCTGTTTTAAATTCATACAAAAAAAAATCATGTGCACAGGAAATTAGTAACTAAACTAAATCTAAAAATGAATAACTCACCAGCAAATCAAAGAGGATGAACAAATGAAAGAGAAAAGTGAGTAGGGATGAGAATGAACCGATAAACCGACCTCCGACGAGGATGAACCGAAGATGGCTACTTCAACCATCAGCAAATCGAAATCACAAACAACCATCAGCAAGTCAAAACAAAAAACGAAGATCGCTAGTGAAATCGACGAAGACAACACGAAGTACATAGAAATTAAAAGTATTGAAATTAGAACCATGGATAGTGAAATCGACGAGTTACCTGGCAGGCTAAGGTTTGAAGATGAAGACCGACAGTCGTTTTAACACTTGCGAAGATTAGGGCTCGGTTATATTTGGAACAAGATATGTGAATCTACAATTTCTAGGGTGGCAGTTAAACTAGATGGAGGGAACAATATTACAAAGCGCTTCTAAAAGTATTATTGAAAAAGTAGTTTTGAAACACTACCTTTTTTTGCAGCGGGCTATGAGAAAACGCTTCAAAAAAACCATACAAGCACTGCAAAAAAAAAAAAAAAAAAAAAAAAAAAAAAAAAAAAAAAACTTTTGTATGTATTAAGTTTTCTTCTAATCTACCTGATCTACATAAAAGGTTTACAAATTATGTCTACGTAATTTGCCGAACATTCAACTAAGATTATTTCTAGTACAATTTTGATTTTGATCTAATTCAGATATGTTGAACTCCCGATTTTTGTACAAATATTAAATAAAGTCTAATGAAGCATTCCTATTGGTTGAAATTTCTTCTTTTTTCTTCTTACAAAGAATTTCTTCTCATTTGAACCCTCCACTATATATATATATATATAGGGTAGGGATATGGTAAAAAGTGTTTAAAATGTGAGAAGGGTAAGAAGTGTTTTAAACCATTGGATATTTGATCTAATGGTTGAGATCAATAGGGTATAAAAATGTAAATTGTGTTTTAATTAGAGGGACCTTATGTAAAATTGAAGGGCAATAACGTCTTTTTCAATGTTTCAAATATGGTAACTGTATTCTACACAACCAAAACCACCTACATTCACTCCTTTTTCCTTAAATATCGGAATTAATTACCAAGATCTCACTCCTTTTTCCTTAAATATCGGAATTAATTACCAAGATCTAAATCGGAAGCCTCTTTGTTTTATATAAGATTCAATGCGTGGTGTTTTACGTTTAGAAGAACTGTAATCAGATTCATGGCGTAGTGTTTTATCTGGAGACATTGTTCATGGCGTGGTGTTTTATCTGGAGACATTGTTCATGGTGTGGTGTTTTATCTGGAGACACTGTTCATGGCGTGGTGTTTTAAACATCTGGAGACATTGTTCATGGCGTGGTGTTTTATCTGGAGACATTGTTCATGGCGTGGTGTTTTGTCTCCAGATGTTTAAAACACCACGCCATGAACAATGTCTCCAGATAAAACACCACGCCATGATTCAAGTCATGGTGTTTTATCTGGAATCCAAAAAACACCACACCATTAAACATACATCTGGAGACATTGTTCATGGCGTGGTGTTTTGTCTCCTGATGTTTAAAACACCACGCCATGAACAATGTCTCCAGATAAAACACCACGCCATGATTCAAGTCATGGTGTTTTATCTGGAATCCAAAAAACATTAAAACACCAATTCAAGATCGAAGCTTTATGTATATAACCCTTAAATATTATAAAACCTCACGAGTATACTTGCATCACCACGATCCGTTGTGTGTATTTCGAGAATTAAATAAAACTTGAGAATTGCAGTGATCAAAATCCTTAAGTTCATCAATTAAATAATGGCGTCGATTTTATGATGAGAATTATGATCAGTATATAGGAGATCATGTACAAACCAAAAAGATATGTATCTCCTAAATTAACTCCAAAACAGTTACACACAATTAATTGATAAGAAAGGTAAATTACTAATGTACCCTTTTGAATTAATTAAGATAAAGGACACTTGTCATCCCCAAATTATTTCTCACACTTCTTACAAAAGTAGGAATTTGTACAGGATCCTTTACCTATATATATATATATGAGAAGGATCCGTTAGGAACCACCCTTTATTGCGAGAACCAATATGAACACAACCAAAAAATACCTAAAAAAAATCTAAAAAACACCTAAAAAAAATATTTTTACTATTTTTTTTGGAAAAATCGCTATATTTCGTCAATAATAAAAAAATTTCAAAAAAAAATTCGAGTAACAGTTATCTATGCACATGTGCATTTTTATCATTTCTTTGACAAATTCCGTAATTCATTACAAATATTAGACAATTGCACTTTCATTTACACTACCATTCATAATACATTACTTTTTACATTAACAATAAAAGAAATACACATGTGCATCTATATGTATGAACTAATTATAAAATTAACAACACTAGAAATGCAAATGTGCATCTATATATATGAACATATTATAATGTGTTTTAGTACACCACTTTGAATACATATTCCATTTCATCTATCATACCATCCATACTACACTACCATTAGAAAAATATTTAAAAAAATTGTGAGTTTTTTGGATTTTTTTAGGTATTTTTTTGTGTTCACATTGGTTCTCGCGGTTCTCGCAATAAGGGTGGTTCTCAAATGAACCTTACCCAATATATATATAAAAACGGGATCAGGAGAAAACGCTCAAAAGTGTGAGAATGGTGAGAACGCATCCTGACCCAACACGTGGCGCACGATATAATTAGGGCGTATGGGCTTTTTTTTTGTCATTTTATCTTCTACTTTTCCATTTCCGCTTTTCACAATATCGTTTTATTTTTGGGGTTTAAGATTTTTGACGTTAACCAAATTCAATATTTAATGGCGTTTAATGATTTCATTGTATTAACATTTTGGCGTTTATGGCGTTTTATGGCATTTATGGTGTTTATGGCGTTTTTTTCAAATCTCTCTTAATGGCGTTATTCAAGGCGTTTTAGACAAGATAACCTATTGTTATATTATTTTTATATACATTTTGACATTTGTGGTATCTTGGCATTTTACAATTCTAAAATTATATTACAACCACAGGGAAAAAAATACAATCGAAAAAAATAAATTAAAAATCCTCATCGGATCTCTCTCCACAATCTTCACCGTCATCCGTCTCTCTCTTCTATAATAGTACAAGAACTGTCACCAAATATATGGCGTTTTATATAAAAACTTAACAAACCCATCCGTTTGATTATTTTGCATGCTCGTCTGTTGAAGTGGTTTTTTTGTGGATGTTTGGGGGCATAGATCTATGACGTGTGGGTGGGTTTTTTGCTTTGTTTTTCAACTTGATCTTCATGTTTATCATCATCACACTCTTCAGTGTCATTGATCTATTCTCCTCATCCAAGCCTTCTTCAAGAACAAAGAACACAAAATGAAATTGACTGTCATTAGTATCTTTTTCTTGAAGATTTGTCCATCTCATGCAGCAAAATCTTACTGAGTTAGTCCCTTCACCTAACAATCTATTCAGTGAAACTTCACGAAGAACAATACTGAATATCCAAGAAAGCATATTAGCCATCTTTAATTTTTTTAATTTTTTGGCGTTTTACAGTGAGTGGTATTTAGTTGTATTGGCGTTTGTTTTTTTGGTTTGATCAAATGGAAGTTGCTGATAGGTATCATTTTATAGGATGTCTTTTGGCGCGTAGGTTTAGGCGGTGCATTATTATAATATAAAGTATTCGTCGTTTCAGTTACTGTTTGTAATTACTGTTTTTGATAAGTTTTATCTCTGAAGTCTGTAACACGTCCCATCTTTCAAGTTTGGCGTTTTAGTTTAACTGTTTGTAGTTACTGTTTCTAGTTACATTTTCAAGTTTGGTTTTTATTTTTTTTATTTTCTGGGTTTTTTTATAATATTTTGCCAAATTAATTTTATTATAGTTTGGGAGATTTTGGGGCGTTTTACTGCATGATAGCGTTTTAAGAAACATTTGGCTGTCTGACGTTTTTATTATATAACAATCAACTGAAAAAGAAAATTAAAAAAAAAGAATATATAAACAACGGTTTGAAGACAAAAAGTAGCCACATTTGATCCTGTTTTAACTTTTGCGGTGTTTCAAACTACACCAAGACCTAAAGATAGTATATTTTAAGAAAAATTAGAACCACACAACTAGATTTCAAATATAATAATTATATGCTGAAATGAAGAAAAAAAATTAACAGTAGGAGCACCATAACCAGGAAGGCAAACTTTCTCCAAAGGAGTTTGGGATTAGAGGTGTAAACGAGCCAAGCCGCTCGTGAGCTACTCGTGTCCGAGCTCTCTTAAAATTAAAGAGCCAGGATAAAGCCTAAATGAGCCCGGGCTCAACTCAGCTTGTTTACACCCCTATTTGGGATCAATTTTGGAAAAACTTACATCTTGTACAACAGTGTATGTGTATTGACTAAACGTAGAGGTCCCTGTAGTAGTGCATACCTCTGCAAGCACATATGACACCGATACGAATCACGCACACGACCATTAAATTAAACATGCAGTTAACCTAAACATGAACATGTTTAATTAATAGGTTACATGTGACAACTGCCACTTTCGGGTAATTTACTTACATTTAAAACAGTGATTTACATTATACAAGCATGTGTTTTGAATATTCTGACTGCATGATTTCATGGTATACATCTTAGAAAACTCATGGAATTTTCATTGGTTATTACACATGATTCATTTTTATTGGGTACATTTGAAATAGTGCAAACAATTCATCGAAACCACTAGAGTAGTGCCTAGTGAACTAGAGTGCTGACGAAAACTCCGAATCCGCAGAAAACATCAAAAAAATGACATCTTAAAGACTCGGATGAGAGTCCAACATCAATTATATATTAAACCCTATGTGGGAATACAAGGGTTTGGTTAATATCTTACCAATGCCCGGTAGCACTAAAAACTGTCCGAAATACGCTAAAAATGACCATTTCACTAATTTTCCGCAAAATTCAGCAATTGTATTTTTAATACAAGATGCAAAAATTGATGTTTAGGCACCAATTTCATATAAAAATACTTATGGAATATCAATTTCACACATAACGGAAATTTGCCCTACAACTTCCATAAGAGAACGTTTCGACTATTTATTAGTGAAACGAGCACTAAACAATTATCCGAACTACATTTTGGCACAAGTAGCGAACTAGTGATCATTATTTTTGGTCTTGTAAAACTAGTTTATGGTCATTTCAAGTCGTGAAACATCTCGGAAAAATTTCAAAACCTAAACACCTAAATGCTTACAACTTATACATCATTTGAAACCTTAAAATTTACTAAGTTATTTTTACCACATAAGACCCCCCCCCCCCCCCCTCCTCATGACCGTGAACAATGGGGTCCCACCCCCTTGTTTAACTTGGTAAATATCTAGATATTATGTTATGTTACTAGTGGATTAGAATGGACTTATTACAACACTTCTTCACTAAGTCTTACTACCACTTTTACACCATCTCTTACACACACCTAAGAAAAACTCTCTCATCATCTTCATCTTTCATCAAGAACACTTCAAAAAACCCAATTATTTTTATCATCTTCTTCATGATCAACATGGATTTCCAAGCCACATGAGGTGATCTAAAGCTCTTGGAAGTGAAAGGAAGGATTTTTATCCATACAAAAGTGTTCTAACATCAAGATCATCATCTTCTTGGTTCTTAATAATCTCTAAGATCATCCCTAGCCTAGTGCTAGAAGTAAGCTTCTTTATTTTTTTATACATATTATGTTTATGATTGTTATTATAACTAATAATAACTATATAATCATACATAATGAACAAGAAAAATACAATGAAGCAAAGATAAAAATCATGATATAATTATGTTTGTTTATATTGTGATCTTAGACTTGTTATATGCTTATTAGATCTTGTTATGATGATTATGCTACAAATAAAGTGTTAGAAGATGTTGAAAGATATGATCTAAAAATTATACAAGTTTATGTTAAAGGGTTTTAACATAAAGGATTAAGGGGATGATCATATCTAGTGATCTTGTGAAAGTATTTAGGGTTTATATTTGAAAAACAAGACTTTCACAAGATTATAAAAATTAACATACAACTAAAGATTTTTATGAAAGTTGTTAAAACTAGAATTTAACTTGGTTTTTGAACTAGTTAACATACGAAAGGATCATGTTTAAAACCCTACATGATTTGCATATCATCTTAATAAATTCATGTTATAAAAGTCTCATAATGTTTAGTTAAGATGTTGAATAAATTGTTGTTGATTTAATAAAGAAAATGATATGTTTAATGAAACATGGTTAAGATGAAAATACAAAGGTTATATGGCCAATTTTTATAAAAACTTTATTTTATAAAATAACAACCTTTTTGGGTAAATCTCTACAAGATTTATAAAGGTTATTAAAGAAGGGTTTATAAAAATAAAAGACAAGAAAAATATATATTTTTTTTAGAAAATATATATTTGGGTACTTTAAACAATTTTTGTGTGATATATTACTTGGTGTATTAGTTATATATATCATTGTAGGAACTTGAATCTCATGTCACATTTAAACTCAAAACACCTTATAACAAAAGTCCTACGAGACTTCACATAATTACGCCTTAAAACGAGTTACGGACGATTCTAATAATCGGACACCATTTATGGTCAAAACGGACGACGGACGAATTCTTAAACGAGTCACAAATCCGAGGAGTTACTACGACGTTTAGACGATATTTCGACACGAAAATATACATACACTATCGATAACAAAGTTTGGATGTTTACGAACTTATAAAAACTAGTATGTTTTTATTAACTAAAAAGTATACTTAGTGTATTTTTATAAAAAAAATGAAAGACTTATACTTCATAATGGGCTTAACATAAACACATGGGTTAAGCCCAATACAAACATATGGGCCAAAGCCCAACACTATTCAAGCCCAACACTATTCAAGCCCAACACTATTCAAGCCCAATACTATTCAAGCCCAACACTATTCAAGTCCAACACTATTCAAGCCCAACACTATTCAAGCCCAACACTATTTGAGGCCCAACACTATTTGAGGCCCAACACTATTTGAGGCCCAACACTATTTGAGGCCCAACACTATTTGAGGCCCAACACTATTTGAGGCCCAACACTATTTGTGGCCCAACACTATTGAGGCCCAACACTATTTGAGGCCCAACACTATTTGAGGCCCTGCACTATTTAAGCCCAATAACTTGAAAACATGGGCTTGGCCTAATGATACTATTATTGGAAACACAACTATACAAGTGATACATACAAGACACGAGATTCAGCGGACGAGATCCGACTATACAACTCATTCATCGAATACACAGTTAACGAACATTTGAACAACTCATACATCGAATACACAGTTAACGAACATTTGAACAACTCATACATCGAATACCCAGTTAACGAACAGTAAAGACATACAAGTCTTACATATACTCAAGACACAAGACTTGTACTCAAGTTCTTTTCAAAGACCGAAGTGTCTAACAAAAATAAGAACGTTTGTAGGTCGCCACGCTATTCAGGACGACCGCACGTGAGATCTTATTTACATCTATTTTCAGGACGCAATACAGTGAGTTCATGTTCCCCTATTCATTTAAATGTTTTACAAACTTTACAACTATCGGGGAGGATACATGTTCAGAGTATGTTAAAGTTAGGTAATGAAACACCATAGATCATGTGCGAATTAGGGCCATACTATAAGCACCATTAATCCAGTTTGGACCAAGGAACAAAGGCTTAGATCTAATGGGTTTTGGCGAGCCCCACTCTTGGTCATGGACCCCTACGGAAGAGTGCGTTTGTGTCCCAGTCGATAGGAATCGGCATAAAATCGTCTAGGGTTGGTTTGCTTCCTATTTCGTCACACATATTAATGTCCTTGCAAAACATTAATGATCAACGATTTCATTGACGCTTTACATACTACAACTCACATTTTTCATACATCGATTACAACTAAATTGCATGAATTCACCAACTTTTGTTGATGTTTTCCAAACTTAACATGTATTTCAGGGAATTAAAGGACCATGTCGGATTTCCCAGTCAAGATAACAAGTACAGGAACTCCATGCCATCTTTTGAAGGGTTTAACTATTATCTTCCGCCTCTTTGCGGAAATATGATGGTTTAAACCTTTGTAGTTTAGTTCAAGTTAATGTATGAAACAATAACGCTTTATTTTCATGTTAATGGTTTGTAACCGACACACTAAACTTATGTTGTAATCTTTTGAAACACTATGTAATGGCAATGGAGTATGCTTTATTCATATAGTTTGTTCATGTACATCGATATTTATGCAATGAAAACCAGACAGATCACACCTTGCGTTTCCGCTATGAGCGGGTGTGACATTACACGACACGGGCATGACCCAAACCCGTTTAACACATATTTTAAAAGTGTTATTTATATCAAACCATATTAAAATGCTACAGTGAAATGTTCACAAATAGATACAGTAAAATGGCATATCAAAACACTAAATCTGTTTTAAATTCATAAAAAAAAAATCATGTGCACAGGAAATTAGTAACTAAACTAAATCTAAAAATGAATAACTCACCAGGAAATCAAAGAGGATGAACAAATGAAAGAGAAAAGTGAGTAGGGATGAGAATGAACCGATAAACCGACGTCCGACGAGGATGAACCGAAGATGGCTACTTCAACCATCAGCAAATCGAAATCACAAACAACCATCAGCAAGTCAAAACAAAAAACGAAGATCGCTAGTGAAATCGACGAAGACAACACGAAGTACATAGAAATTAAAAGTAGTGAAATTAGAACCATGGCTAGTGAAATCGACGAGTTACCTGGCAGGCTAGGGTTTGAAGATGAAGACCGACAGTCGTTTTAACACTTGCGAAGATTAGGGCTCGGTTATATTTGGAACAAGATATGTGAATCTACAATTTCTAGGGTGGCAGTTAAACTAGATGGAGGGAACAATATTACAAAGCGCTTCTAAAAGTATTATTGAAAAAGTAGTTTTG